>CABHPR010140688.1:35038-86145 GCA_902168415.1 Peromyscus melanophrys | reverse complement strand
CTTTAATCCCAGCAGAGTCAGGCAGATCTCTATAAGTTAGTTATTTTCTAAATTCTAGAGTTATAGTAAACAAGGTGGTGGTGGCACACACCATCCATTCTACCACCCAGGGACAAAAGTCAGATACAATTCCTAATAGTTATGTTTGCACGCTAGGGAAATCATATACCATATTTACAGTTTATTATAAAAAACCCTTTACAGGGTTACTAGAAAGACAGCTAATTTCCAATGGGGACAAGAACAAAGAGCAGTTCCTGTGACTGCCTGTAAGCTCTTCTCCATGCATGCAGCCCTGACCAATATTGAATCAGATGATACCCTAAATATGGATATCATATTTATTGGTAAATTGGCAGATGAGGACTATTCATAAAGCAAAAAGGAGACCACAAACATGTAGATGTAACCAACTGTCTTATTAAATAAGAAACACAGAGCCAATGTAAAGATAAAAGCCCAAGAGGTCAGAGCTAAGAGCCTTACCCGCCTGCTTCAGCTAGACTCTTCAGCCAGGAGACCTCTCCAAAAAGGAGCTACTTCCTGTCTGTTTGTCTTTAAATACACTCTCTGTTCTGCCTTCTCATTGGTTGTAAACCCAACCACATGACTGCCTCGTCACTGCTTGTCTGTACAGACCTCCAGACACACATTGGAGCGTGTGTCTCCAATGCGGTTGTATCCTTGAACACACAGAGATCTACCTAGCTCTGCCTACCAAGTGCTGGGATTAAAGGCATGCGCCTCCTCCAGCAAATCCTACCGGCGTGCACCACCATAACCGGCTTTCGCTATGGTTTGCTAATAGCTCTGACCCCTAGGCAACTTTATTTATTAACATACAAATAAAATCACATTTCAGTACAAATAAAATACCACTATACAAACATTTGCTTGTTGGCTTCTATTGCAAATGCTTTCCCTATTGCCAATCACCCTATAGTTATTAAGGTCATCCCTTACAATGATGGGGTGGATCCCTTGGAAGGCAGAGTCCTTTACAGGCTTAGCCATGGAAGGAAGGTATTACAGTGGAACTGGTACCTATCTGAATTCCTTTGTAAAAAGAATGTGGTAGCGAAGGAGTCTTTGCTTTCCTGCACTGAGGAAATAGCTCAGTTGCCTAAACTGCTCACCCCTTCCCCAAGGAAGGCACCTATTGAACTGTGGGGACTGATGGAATGGTCACAAGATTTGACTAATGCAAGGTTTGCTGATGGTTAATCAACCCCTGATAGAACCAAAACTAGTGGAAAGCAACAGCCTATAGACCAGGGGATGGAATGGCCAGTACTGAGGAAGGAACCACAAAATCAGTGCAGCACAGTTGGCTATAAGACAAACAACTAGGAGAGCAAAAGGAAAATCTCTGTCTTCCCCAATTCATGGTCATCAAAATGGAAAAACCACAAACTGGCAGATAAATAACAAAGATATCTGGTCATGGGAGTAGTGAATAGAAATGGCAAAACCTAGCAAAGCTTAGCAGACATCAAATTTTATGTAGCTCATACAGGAAAGACAAAAAAATGTCTGAAAATAGTGATATAGTGGACAAATTGCCATTATGTTTAATTAAGACTAGAATATTAAATTTTTCCAGGGAATAAATTCCGAATAAATCAGCAAGAATAATAGATAACACATCCAAAAAACTTGAAAGTTTACCTGTAACACTAAAAAATAAGGGTAAATGGAGAACCAAATTAAACCAGGACAACCGTATGAGAACAAGTAGATAGAAACCATAGATATAGGAGGTGGTTCCCACCTTTAATCCCAGAATTTGGGAGGCACAAGCCTTTAATCCAAATACTTGGGAGGCAGAGGCAGGCACATAAGAATTACAGTGATTTAAATTTAAAAGCCCTTTGCAAAGGCAGACTGAAATTCAAAGTGAATATCCTTTGAGACCAAAAATAAATACACTTAAACCTTGAATTTACATACAAAGAGAAAGGGGAATATAGGTGTATTTACGCACATATGCTAAAGTATATTCAGTTTCAAAATTTCAAAAGAATTCTTTGATTGAAAGATAATACTTTTATATATATATATATATATATATATATATATATATATATATATATATATTTCACATATCAGCCACGGATTCCCCTGTCCTCCCTCCTCCTACCCCCTAGCCCGCCCCCCAATCCACCCCCCATTCCCACCTCCTCCAAGGCAAGGACTCCCCTGGGGAGTCAGCCCAGCCTGGTAGACTCAGCTGAGGCAGGTCCAGTCCCCTCCTCCCTACACCAAGGCTGAGCAAAGTGTCCCAGCATAGGCCCCAGACTCCAAAAAGCCAGCCCATGCACCAAGGACAGGTCCTGGCTCCACTTCCCGGGGACCTCCCAAACAGTTCAAGCTAATCAACTGTCCCACTTATCCAGAGGGCCCAGTCCAGTTCCATGGGGGCTCCTCAGCCATTGGTTCACAGTTCATACCTTTCCACTAGTTTGGCTATTTGTTCCTGTGCTTTTTCTAATCATGGTTTCAATATCTCTTGCTCGTACAATCCCTCCTCTCTCTCGACGATTGGGCTCCAGGAGCTCCACCCGGGGTACTGCCATGGGTCTCTTCATCTGCTTCCATCGGACACTGGATGAGAGTTCTACCATGTGGGCCCCATCCCTTGCCCCTGGGAACACCCACCCAACTCGGCTCCAGTTGCCAGCCAGCAGGCAGGGCTCCTGAGGGAAGACTCCCTGTTCACCAAGACCCCTCAGCAACAGACCCTGCAGTCTACACGACCTGCCCCCATTCCCATCTGCCTGAGACCCCAGCCACTTCCTGAGGCTTGAAAACCAACCCCCAGGGCTATTTGGACCTAGAGAGCTCTCATCAGGCCTAGAGAGAGAGCTCTCATTGGACAAAGGGCCGTCATTGGACCAAGAGTAACCTCAGGAGACAGCGAATCTGCCAGCCCTCATTAGACCAAGAGTGGCTTTCTAAGAAGCAGAATCTGCCACCTCTCATTGGACCAAGAGAGGCTTCCTGAAACACAGAATCAGTCAGCTCTGACTGGACCAAGAGTCCTGAGAAGACCAAGAAAGCATCTGTGACTGACAGAATCAACTAGCTTGTCTTGACCCTAGAGCAGCTCCCTGAGACACAGAAGCTGCTTGCTCCAATTAGACCAAGAGCTAAGATTAGACCCAGAAGGGCCCCCTGAGACACAGACACAACAAGCACAGAGTGGACCAAGAGCAACTCACTCAGACTCAGGCACCACTTATACCTATTAGAGGAGGAGATGGGCAGACATCAAGGCAGAAGTACATACAACAACATAGAGAGCAATACAGCATCACCAGAACCTAGCCCTCCTCCAACAGCAAGACCTGAACATCACAAGATAGTAGAAGCAGAAGAAAGTGACCTTAAGAATAGCATCATGAAGATGCTAGAGGTTTTTCAAGAAAAAATGTAAAATGAAAGGGAGGAAAAGATAAACAAAAAAGTGGAAGAAATCAATAAAGAAATTGAGAAAAAGACAAACAAAAAATTGGAAGAAATAGAGGAAAAGACAAATAATTTGGAAGAAAGCAACAAATCCCTTAAAGAAAACCATGAAAAAGCAATTAAACAGGTGAGAGAAACAGTTCAAGATGTGAAAAGGGAAATGGAAACAATGAAGAAGACACAAACAGAGGGAATGCTGTGTAACATGAATCTTAAAAGTTCTTATTAATAAAATCAAACCTGAGCCGGGTATTGGGGTGAACACTGGAAGGTCAGAGAGACAGAATAAGCCACAGCTACCCTCACCTGGCCAACTTCTCTGCTGGTCTTGTTTCCTCAGACTGAAGGCCTCTGAGTCCTCATCCAGAATGGGTCTCAGCTGAACTGCTGCTTGAAAGCCTGAATGCTTAACCAGGCCAAATGCTTCTCCAGGCCAAATGCCTACCCAGGCCAAATGCCTCTAGTTTCTGGTCCTCATGCCTTATATACCTTTCTGCTTTCTACCACCACTCCCTGGGATTAAAGGGGTGCTTTCTGGGATTAAAGGCGTGGGTTACCATGCCTGGCCATTTCCAAAGTGGCCTTGAACTCACAGAGATCCAGAGGGATTTCTGTCTCTGGAATGCTAGGATTAAAGGTGTATGCCACCACTGCCTAACCTCTGTTTCATATTGTGGCTGTCCTGTTCTCTGACCCCAGATAAGTTTATTAGCATACACAATATTTTGGGGAACACAATACCACCACAATGCTGGAAATAGAAAATCTGAGTAAATGAACAGGAAACACGGATGCAAGTATAACCAACAGAATACAAGAGGTGGAAGAGAGGATCTCTGGTATAAAGGATACAATAGAGGAAATGGATTAGTCAGTCAAAGATAATACTAAAGCCAAAAAAGTCATAACATAAGATAATACTTTTTTGTAGCAAAAAATCATTTTGCCCTAGGAAAGATATAACCTGCCAAAAAGGACCCCCTCCCCTCAGAGTTAGGGTTGGGGCAGGATTATGCTTTTATCTTTCCAGGAGAATAAAAGCATACAACTAATGAATTTGGAGATCACTGGACAAGTGAAACATCTGAAGAAAAAGCATGGGTCACATGATAAATTCTCCAAAGCAAAAGAGTAAATTGGCCTAGTGGTATGAGCCACCTCCACCTGACTGGCCTAAAATCCCAGCTTGGAGGCCCAGACTCATGCCACCACCCATGCCACTGTCTTGCCCAAGCAGCTGCCCCTTCCTGCCTGACAACTACCTGATGTGGGCCATGGGCAGAAGAGCCCAGGAGTCACTCCCTCCTTTCTTTCCACCATGTGGCTGGCCCACCCATGGCAAACTCCTAAATGCTTGTTTCCACTGCCCTCTACAGACATAAGTGACAAATGGTCTTTATGTGGTATTCAATTAAAATTAAAGCTTATTTTGTGGCTAGAACATGGCTCTCTCTTCTAAACCCAGGCATGCTTGTTAAAATCCAAAATCTTTGTCTCCTATCAAAAGAGCCACATGGTATGGGACAGAGGAAAACAAAAAATAAGGGAATATATTCCATTGAAACTAATCTCATAATCTTTTGATTTTCATTTGACACTCTAACACTTTTCTTCAGGTATAATTATTATCTCTACCTTTGCCATTATGGGCATTCCCCAACAGACAAAGACTGAAATGGTTCCGCCTTTACTAGCTCCCAATTCAAGGTTAAAAACCAAAAGGTAACAGGAGGGAAGGGAAGGGGAAATGGAGAAGGTTAGTGGATGTGGTCGAATATATGATATACTTGAAAGACATTGCTTTTGTAGTGTTTGTATGGAATGAATACACATTAATAAAGAAATTTAATGTGCTTGAAGATGGCTCAGAGGGCAAAGACACTTGCCACAAAGTCTGATGTCAGACCTGAGTTTGATACTCAGAACCAAAATGGATAAAAGAGAATCAAGTCTAAATTGTCCTTTGACCTCAGCCATGGCACTTGTGCATGTACATGTACACACACACACATGCATGTACAAAAATGTAAATAATTAAAATGTAATAAAAAGTAAAAGAAATTATGAAAAAGAAAGGGAAAAAAACTAAAGAAATGTAGAGCAGTAAAGAAGTAAGAAAGTCCTCCAGAAGACAGAAAAAGCAAGAAACATTTCCTAGAGCTCAAAACTGAAATACAGTTTTCCATCATTATCAGTTCAGCCCATAGAGTCTTATGTTGGATTCTAGAACTCCAGGACTATAACAAGATAGATCTCTAATATTTAAGTAACAGAGCTTGTAGTAAATTGTTACTGGGGTTTTTTTTTACATTTTTGTATAAAGGTTTTTCATACTGAAAGACATGAGACGTTGAACCTAATATCTTTACTGTACTCTGAAGAATTTTTCATCACTGTTTCAGACACATGGGGTGTCAGGCATAAGGGGGAAGTGTGCAGGTCAAGGGCTGTGTTTGGTGCAGGCAGCTGGTGAGACTCTCAGAGGAGGTTTTTGTTGGAGGCTGAAGCACTGTGGGAGGAGTATCATAATCCTGCATACAGTAGTAATCTGCCAGGTCTTCAGCCTGGACACTGCTGATGGTGAGAGTGAAATCTGTCCCAGACCCACTGCCTGTGAAGCGATCAGGGACCCCAGTGTACCGAGTGGATGCATAGTAGATCAGCAGTTTAGGAGCCTGCCCTGGTTTCTGCTGGTACCAGTTCAAGTAGTTCTTCTGGTCATCACTGTCTAAAAGACTCTGACTGGACTTGCAGTTGATGGTGACCTGCTCTCCTGCTGACACAGCCAGGGAGGATGGAGACTGGGTCATCACAATATCTGCACAGGCACCTGCAATCAAGAATAGACAAGGGAAATACATACAGATACAAACACAGATTATAATGTGACAGTTGAAATTTGTCATTTAATGTTCTTGTAATATCATATTGTCAGAGTATTGTTATGTGAAAAATACTGCACCCTGGCATACATTATGAATATCTTATATACAAAGAAGCTATTATGAAATGATTATAATAGTTTTGAAACTCTCACCAGACACCCAGAGCAGCAGGGACATGAGGACCTGGGTCTGGGACTCCATCTTGCTCTTCCTGCTGTCTGATGCTGATAAGCTCTAACTGCAAAGGCCTGATTCATAAATTCTGAGCAGCTGGGCTGGGCTGGAGGAGTCTATGCAAAGCAGTCATCAAATACAAAATCAAATGCCTGGGCAGTTGTGTGAGAGTGGCTGGTGTCAATCAATAGACAAACATACCATCGCAGAGAGCATGAGTAATCACTGAAAGATATTGACTTACAGCTCTCCAACAGAAACCTACTAGGCGCTCTAATAGCAGCTGTGGATTAAAATCCAAGACATAGTTAAATCAGGTGACTTTTGCAGAAATGTGAGGAGAGCTATCTCAGATTGTCAGTCCTAGGGAAATGATAAGATATGCTGAAAATATCACAACAACAAAAGTAAGAAAACATGCAATAAAAGAAAATAAGGGTGTAGGGGGAAAAGAGGAAAGGCAGAGGGGGTGGGGGTTAACCCTGCTATACTGGGGAAAATGAGCAGTTCCTCAGACATTTGGGCTCCAGTTTCCGGGATCAACACTGGATAGAAATACAAAGAGAAGCTGAGAATTCACTCTGTGGAAATCCTGGGGAAAATTAATTTAATTCTGGGATCAGATAAATTTTAATCTCAAAGCAAAGGTAAAACTGCCAAGACTAACAAGTATCCTCCTCACAACTTCAGGGAACTGAAAGAGGGCTCAAAATTTTGGGAAATGGAGGGGAAATAAAAGAAACTGTGTTTTTTTCAAGAAGTCATGGCTGTGACCCAACACTGAGAGGAGTGTTTATTCCAGAAATATTCTAGGATAATTTACAAATTAGCAGTATTTAAACTGGGTTAAAATGGCTTGCTAACAGACTGAACAGGTAAAAAAAATCTCTCCAGAAGGGAGTGCAACCATCCTAAATCAAACAATAATTTTATGAAGAGCAACAGACGACATCAGAGATTGTTGCTATCCAAAGGGGGAAAATGTTTGCATAAGAATGAAATCAATAGCTGCATCAGAAATCAGAGATCCTGCCTGGATTTCGACTAGTGAACTCTGAAAGTATGTATAAGAAGTAAATTATAAACTCAGTATTATGTTTAAAGTACAAAAACAGAAATAAATAAATAAATAAATAAAAACATCATGGCAAGGAGTTGAGATTCACATCTGGAACCCCAGAACTGGGGAGACAGAAGCAGGAGCATCATGACTTGGAGGCCAGCCTGGGGTACAATTTCTAAGCCAGTCTAATCTATGCATGGAGGTAATCTTTCAAAATGTGTGTTATTAATCAAGCAGTTACAAAGCAGCTCATGGCATTTGATATGCAAAACAAAGTAGTTATCTGATGTTAATGCTTTAGCATTAAGCCAAGAATATTATCAAAAATTAAATAGGCACTTAAGGAACATGCACTTCCCTTTTATTTTGCATTAATTATATAATTTCATACATCTACTTTTCATGCACAAAATGTTAAATTATTTCTGATAAGGATATTCAGAGCTCCTCTGTAAACTGCAAACACCCCATCATAAGAGAGAAAGTAGTATATGGATTAAGGAAGTTCCCAATCTCAAGGTCAAGAATTTGACAGATGAGTAATTACCCCAGTTACTGTCTAACAAGTTGTCATGTGCTCTAGATCTTTGCTAAACTCTGTCCTTTGCTTTGCGACAGCTGCAGTGAGCTCAGCTTATGCTTCATGTCATTTACTGCTGCTCATTCAAGTTGGGCGCATGGAGACTGGAGTCTTACAAATCCAAAGACTCCCGCAGTTAATCATATGCTCCTCACAATGTGTAAGGGGAGAGCATGGGTACTAAAAGGACAAAATTCCCATGTTCTTTTATGCATAAAAGGAAAAGCCGGCAGTCCTAGTTACTGGTTTTCCCACAAACCCAGTTTCCACACTGTCCTGGTGCATTAGATTCCTTGGGCTGGGATTAAAAGTGAACAAACTACAAACCTACTGGCTGAAAATAACACAGATTAATTTAAGCCCAGCTTTGGAGCCAGGAAGTCTGATGATGACCTTGAGCTCATGGGACACAGCACCCTCTTCCATGGACACCACTGTGAATGAAGGCCCAGAGAAGTCATATTTCATCCTGAAAATTAGCAAGATAGAGGATAAGGATGTTGTCATTTATTATGGTGTAAAAGGCACTCAATCTCTGCATACAGTACTGTAGTCTAAAATGCAAACCTCCCTGCTTAGATGGTCCAACTGCTATCACATGTTACTTATCATTACAACATCATAGAAAATTGTCTGAATTGAGTGAGAGGAAGAACAATAGACCAACAAGTTATAGCTGAGTTCTGTACACCATGGGAAATCACCTTCTTCCAGACAAAACCTTAATGATGCTTTCAGCTCCACCATCCTCAGTATGGAAATATGAAGCAGAAGAATAAACAGAATCTCTTCTAAATAAATAGATACGATTTAAGGTAAGGGAAGTTCCAAGGTATCAATAACTCATGTTCTTCTGAAGTTGGTTAGTGACTTCTACATGATCTTTTGTGGCTTGTGGATTCTTCTCATTTTTGCCAGTGAGATAGAAAACAAAGCAAAAACACAAAAATCACTTCATTTGGATAATGAATTAAAAGGAATTCATTAAAGTTACTATAAATGATGGACAAACAGAACAGAAAGTGAAAGCAGTATAAGGTGGTGGAGGGAATATACACTGGTACAGCCACTGTGAACTTCAGGAGGGAGGTCCACAAGAAAACAATAAAATACAATATGATCTAGCTACTCCTGCACTAGGTATATTCCTGAACAAATGTAAGTCTTCATAAAATAGATATACTTCCACACCCATGTTTATTGCTGCACTATTCACAAAAGTAAGAATTTAAATCAACACAGTGTCTATCAACAGATGAACGGATAATAAAAATAATTTGTACACCTATAATAAAAATGGAAATCACCATAAACATGTTGAATTTTTCTCTGAGGCTCAATATGTGGATTTGTTTCAGAAAAGACTCATTATGCATGTGAATACAATACTAATTTTCCTGTGTTTGAGGATGGAGTTCAGCCAACTTCTCTTGGTCCAGGCTGATTCGAAGTAGACTTGATGTCTTCTATATCCTTGATGTTTTCCTTATTGCCTGTCCCATCAGTAACTGTGACAGCCTTTGGGCAGGGTGGATCAGGCTTCTAATCCCTTCACCTGATTGGTTGGGTTAGGACATTCGGGAAGCCAAGGTAATCTTGGGAAACTTAGTGAAACCAAATTAAAAAAAAAACATTTTGTACAACAACCTCACTAGTCTTGCAATGAGATGTTTTTGAATACCCAGATGAGAACGCAGCCTTGACAACACCTTGACTATAACCTGTGAGAGCCCGAGGAGGGGACTGAGACATTCCCTGCTCAGATTACAGGTGTTGAGCTCATAAGTCAAGGAGTTTGTGATAACTTCTTGTGCAGCACTAGGAAAGTCATACAATACAGTTTCACTATCCTGTGATAGGACTGTAAACTTGAAGAACTCAAAGGTTTGCAAGTGTTGCTAAGGGTCATTTTGTTGAGCATTCTCACTCCACATGGGGAGGATACAAAGGCCCAAAGAAGGTTCGTGAAGAAGTGAAGGGTTTCTATGAAGTAAAGCTTCCATGACCATGCCTTACACTCTTGGGCCTCTAGAGTTCATTCACTTGCAATGGGATAATAACTAGAATATGAAAAGGTCCAGGGCATGATGTCATGTAGTTTAGCAGTCATGGTGAACAGGCTGGTAGGTTGCAGGTTCAGGGTCACTGTGTGCTAGATAGTGATTTCCAGATCAGCTCAGGATACATAGTGAGACTTTGTACTCCTCCATCTAAGAAGATAGCAAAAAATCAAAGGCAGGCAAGAAAAGAATGTGGCAACATTGTAGAAGAAGTATAGAGATAGATGTGAGTTTTTGGATGAGGAGAAAAGAACAGCTAATGTGTCTAAGACTGTGGATGAACATCTGTGATAGACACAGAGATGCAGACCAGAAGCTAAGCAGTAAATCAGCTGCAGGAGGCAGAAGTGTGTGATTCTTGGAAGAGGGACTTTGAAATCTCAAGCAAATAGAAGTGCAAATGTGACATTAAGGTGAAAATGTCAGCTTGTGTCTTTAAGACAACTAACAATCTTCACAATTCAAGGCTCTTATATTGAGAGACTGAGGGAAGTTTCCAGTAAATTTTAAATAATTGTGTAGTCAATCTATTGAACATAAAAAAGATGCTTTGAAAATAGTATTTTTTTATTTAGGAAGAAAATTGAAAAAGTATAAAGCATCCATGTTTAGACAAACACACACATTAGTTTAAGAAATCTCTGTTTCACAGCTTCACCCTTTTTACAACAAGATTTGTAAAAATCAAATGGTTGAGATATACTGGGGAAAGACACAGCTCAGACACTGAGCTTCAGTGAGCAGCAACCCCAGGAGGTTTTTGTTTAGCCCTGGAGCACTGTGGGAGGAAGCTCATAACTCTGCTGACAGTAATAGGTTGCAACATCATCAGCCTCCACAGGATGGATGGTGAGGGTGAAGTCTGTCCCAGACCCACTGCCACTGAACCTGGCAGGGATCCCAGATATTAGGTTGGATGCTCCATGGATGAGGAGTTTGGGTGGCTGTCCTGGTTTCTGTTGGTGCCAGTGCATATAACTATAGCCAGATGAAGTGACACTCTTGCTGGCCTTGCAGGAGATGGTGGCCCTCTGCCCTAGAGACACAGGCATTGAAGCTGGAGACTGGGTCAGCACAATGTCACCAGTGGATCCTGAAATGGAAAACACACCCAGCTGTCACAGATACACTTAACGCCCCCCAGTATAAAACCATCATGTATATGGAATCTCTAATGGCACTCATAAGCTACACTTCAAGAAACCATAAAATAAAATGGAGATGTAACAGTAATTAAATGCCATAATTTCAATGATCAGAACATCAAGGCATGGAAAACAACAAGGGCTACAAGGGATGCTCTAAACACTGAACCCTCTCACCTGGAACCCAGAGGAGCAGTACCCACAAAAGGAGAGCAGCTGACTCCATCTCTGAGACATGGACTACAGGCTGTTCCATGGGCACTGTCAAGCTGCCTTTAAAGATGCTTTGAGCATTCTGCACTGTGGCTAAAGTCTCAATATGCAAATCAGCTCAGAAAAGCTTGACTTGGTGCTCAAAGGACACCTGCTCTTGTGTCACCCTGTGGCAGTTAGAGTTAGCAAAGGGTTCCCTAGAGTGTTCCAAGCGGGGTATCCCAGGTGATTTTTGGCTGGACTTTTGGAATTGTCACTTTCTGTTATTTTGAGGTTCCATAGGAGTAGTTCACTGTCATGGCTCTGCTGTAATGGATGTGAGTTACAGAAGCACTGTGGTCCCTTAGAATTCAACTTTTAGAAAAGATGTTTTACCTTTATTCTATGTGTGTATGTTTTGTCTGCATGTATGTGTGCGCATCAACTTTGTACCTGCTGCCCTTAGATTCCAGGTGAGGGCACTGGGTCACTTGGAACTATATTGACAGATGGTTTTGAACTGCCATATGGATGCTGGGAATTGAACTAATGTCCTCTGCAAGACCAGGAAAGGCTCTTATCCACTTAACCACCTTTTAAGAAAACCTCAGCTTAGCTGGGAAGTGAGGCTGGTTCATAATCAGCATTTTCCTTCTCTATGGCACCTGAGCTGGAGGAACTGACAATGTGAGGGAAAGTCAGACATTTCTGTTTACGGGTGTTTGACAGAAATGTCTCAGACCCTGACATCCTTGAATGCTATCGTTACATTTAAAGAGACGGAATGAAGCTCATTGCTCCCCAATCAAGGACTGCTGTACATGGCAGCTTGACTGTCCCCAGAAGGCCCATGTAGTAAAAAGCCTTGGTCTCCAGGCTGTTGTTCTGTTTGGTGGTGGAACATATATGAATACAGGGCCACTAGTAAGGTTTGAGGTCACTAACCCTTTGCTAATGAGAACTGTGTGCCTGTAATCACCTCCTCTTTCCTCTCCACAAAGTGATCAGCTTGTCTTCACATACTCCTGTCCTGATGTATTGCCTCACCACAGACTCACACAGAACCTTCCTCCCATGGAGCAGAACCTCCAAAACTAAGCCAACATTAAATTCATTATTTCCTTTTCTTCTAGTGACTGAAGCAGTGATGCACACACAGGGCTTCACCCTTTCAATGTAATTCAAAGCAAGAGGTACATAAGTTACTGCACAGCTGAACACTGCAACACTCACTTCAGGTGACGTTAGTGAGATTTTCACCATTGCTTTTCCAACTCTGAGGGCAGTGTCCCTGGGATATTGGTGTGGATTGCATTCTTGTATCACACTGTTACTACAGCCTGCATGGCTTTCTCTACTGGTGAGAGTGGGAGATCTTTCCATCCCCTATCTTCTTCAATTTCATTATTCAACATCCCAGTGATTCCGCTGTAGGAATCTTTAACTTCCAAGCTTAAACTGGTTCCTAGGTATTTTATTTTGAAGTTGTGAATGGAATGTATCCGTGACTTCTTTCTTATTATGTTTGTTACTATTACATAAAAAACTACTGATTTTTGTATGTTCACTTTATAGAGTGCTCTTTGTTTATATCCTGCTCTTTGCTGAAAGCATTTTCAGGTCCAAGAGGTTTCAGGTTGAATTTTGTGAGTCTTTTAGGTATAAGAGCATATTGTTGTAATTTGACTTCTACATTTACTACCTATATTCATTTTATATCTCCCTCTTGCCTTTTTCTATAACTGAGGTTTGAGCATTACATTGAATAAGAATGAGAGAGTGGGCATGTATCCATTTTTCTTTTCAGATTTGTGAAGCAATGCTCTGTTTTTTCCCACTTAGTATAATTATAATGATATTTTTATCATTCATAAGCTTTGTTTTTGTTTTATATTGTTTTACTATGTCATTACATATTTCTTTCAGAAACCCATTTTTGTTTGGTTGTTAGTATTATTAATTTTTAATCCCATTGTGAACTGGCTTCTCAATCAACTCCAACACTCTCTAGGAGACACACAGTAAAAAAAGCTTGGCTCAGAATTGCCCAGATATGTCATTCTCTCTTCCTCCACTACCTCTGCTGCTACCAGGCCCTGGTCTCTGGATCCTGAGTTTAAATGAGTGTTCTGCAATAATGAAGAGGATGACAGGATTTCTGCTTCTTAAGCACTTTGTGCTGAATTGCAGGTAGTGTTTTTGAGTTTCAGCCAACCTTTCATCCCTAAATAAAAACCAACTTGGTTATAGTGTACATATCTCTTCATGTGTTCTTATATTTCACTACCAAGAATTAGGGGTCCTTATGTTATTTAGGGAAACTGGTCTCTCTTCTCTGCCTTTTTTTTCTTTATCTTTCTTTTTTCATGGGCAATGCTTGCTCCATACAATGAGTCTGGTGGTGCTCCTTCCTTTTCTAAAGCATGGAACAGTTTCAAGAGTGTTAATGTCAGCTCTTCATTAAAGGTCTGTCAGGATTATGCAAAGTATCCATAAGTCCTTTGCTTCATTCTTTTTAAAAATAAATTATTTGTATTATAACTTTGAAATATTGTACAAGAAAAAAATTGAAAATGATAATGCTTTTTTACTCCTCTCTTAGGAAAAAATACATTACAAAATGTTGGCATTAAGTCAATAATTATATTTCTTGTATTTAACAGGTACTATCCTTCACATCCTTTGCTCACAAGTTCACTAAGACACTCTCACCTGTCCCTTATGAAAAGCTCTATTTTGAATTGCAATTACTGGCACATGTAGTTGGAATGTAGTCTAAATCAAAATGTGCTATTAATGTAAAATATATTCGAAAGATTTATACACAATATTTTTTACATTTTAAAGTGGCTAAAAATTAAAATTTACTATGCATCTCTTATCATGCTGACTGAAGACCAGGTGTCCTCATACACCTGCCTCTCCCACAGGGATGATTAGGAGCGCCCATTGTAGATACCAAGTGTGTCTCCATGGACAGCTCCGTCTACACCAAGGGTCTGTCAGACAGACTGGAAGAGACACTTGAAAATAAACAGGCTGAAGCTTTGGTTTACCACCATCTCATACATTTATGATTTACTTTAAATAAATTGGATTACAAAATAAACTAGCTATTTTATTAATTTTTTAAATTTTTCCTATTAGACATGGTATTCCTTTTTCAACAAAAAAGGTAAAACTTCTTATATTATTTATAACTTTAGAGCTGCCAAAAAATAGGACTATAGATTACTAGACCTGGCCTACATTAAGGGATACATTAACCTATGCCATTACTTGTCACTTTATATCAGGCCCCAAAAGCCCCGAAGGAACTTGCTGTTTCCCTGTACAGAAATTACAGCAATCATCTAAACACTGAGGATGCTCTATAGTTCAGTTGTCAGATTGTTCCCACTATGAGGTCCACCTCTCTCCACCCATTTCATGAGAAAGAGCTGATTTTCTAACATGTAAAGAATGAAAAGCACACATCTAATCTATAAAACGTGGCTGAGGATGAGTTCTTCTCTTCTTCCACTGTAGCCTAGGACAGAGGACTTTTGCAGTAATCCTTGCTAATCAGTTAATGGGCTTTGGTAAAATACATCATGCATGTTCTTTTTCCTGCTTGTTCAGGGCAGTTAATTCTGACATGTGGTGTTCGTGTACGGCTGTGTAACGGATCCTTATTTTTCAAAAGCTGTCCCAACCGTGGCACATTTTCATCTGTTTTCCAATGAGATCACAGCGTTCCAAGTTCTAATTAAAACTCTTGGTGTATTCACTTCGTGTGTAAGAGCAACTGGCACAACTACCCCCCTTTGGTTCAGCTCCCACAGAATATCTAGTATGGAGTCTAATTCTATACAGAAATTTCCAGCTCTCAATTCTTTTTTTTTTTTTTTTTTGTTTTGTTTTGTTTTGTTTTGTTTTGTTTTGTTTTGTTTTGTTTTTCGAGACAGGGTTTCTCTGTGTAGCTTGGCGCCTTTCCTGGAACTCACTCGGTAGCCCAGGCTGGCTTTGAACTCACAGAGATCTGCCTGCCTCGGCCTCCTGGGTGCTGGGATTAAAGGCGTGCTCCACCACTGCCCAGCCAGCTCTCAATTCTTTAGCTGTACAATGCTCTTCCATTTCTCAAATCCCTTGTGCTCAGTTTCTACTACTTGGAGTATTTGCTGTGTTATCTGCTGGGGTTCCTGCTCACTCTGCTTTTGCTCCATCTCCATCTGCCTGCTCATCCTTTCTAAGCCCATGAAAGGTTTCACCTCTGGTGTATGATCTTCATTGTCTTTTGAAAATTCTCCCAAGAGTTTTACAATCTGTCCTGTAGGATTTCTTCTCAAACTGGAGAAATGTAAGGATTTTTTGTTAACCCTCCAGTTCATTAACTTGACCTTGGAAATGTTTCATAAGTACCTCTTGAGTTTTGATTTTACAATTCAATTTGACTACTTTGGAAGAGGAATTGTCTAAGGCATTTTGGCAAAAGAGTATCTCCATTTCTAATTACTGTATTGATCTTTCAGATTCCACCCTCAACTTATTTCTCTCTGAAATCAATTGTCTAGCTCATTTCTCAATCTATAGTTTTCGCATAAAACCTTTGAAATATGGGAATCAGTAAAGGCATGTCAGTGATACAGTTTGGTATGTAGGGTTCCAAGGAAAGAGTTTGCATTTCCTCTATTTGGGTGCCAAACAGCTTTCTTCAGCCTTTTGGCAGAAATGTCCTCTCTGACCCTGGGGCTATGCCTGAACACCATCATTCTTCTCTCCTTCTGCAGCCTCTCCACAGTTTTCAACAGGTCTTGTAATCTCTCTCCCTTTTCTCCCAGTTCTTAGTCAAGTCTTTCCAGCTGTGCTTTAGCAAGTGCCTGCTCTACCTGGAATTCTATGGAGTGGAGGTTCTGATCCTCCTTGTCATTCTTCTTGTGATCTAACTTAGCATTTTCATGCTTAAGAACATCTATTTCAGCTTCCACCTTCTTTACAGTGATATAATGGACATTCTTTATGTCACCAAGTTCTGTCTTAAGTGCTTTTGATAAACATTTTATGGGTGCTTCAACAGTGTTGCTTGCTATGGTTCTGTTGGAATTACTGATATTCTTTCAATATAATTTTATAACAGTTGTGTATAGAAATATACCTATTTCTTCTAGACATTTTCCAGTTTGGGGGAGAAGTATAAGATTTCTCAATACTCCTTAGTGATCATCTGGATTTTATGTGAATCTGTTGCAAGCCTCTCTCTTCTATCTCTGATTTCATTAGTTTAGATATCTTTCTTTTTCTCTAGGCTAGTTTGCATACTATTGGTAGTTCTGCCATAATTTTTTCACCTTTTGTCATTGACTCAGTTTGAGTTTGATTCGATCATTTCCTTTGACCTTAAGGCTCCTCCTTAGGTACTTATTTGAGATCTCTCTGATTTAGTCATTTATTTGAGGTCTTTCTGGTTTTTAATGTAGTCATTCAAAGCCATAAACATTCCTCTCAGCATCACATAGCTACCTCCCAAAGACGCAGGGAAGCTGTGCTGTTATTTACATTTCTTTCTAGGAGTTGTTTGTTTTTCACTCTTACTTCTTCAAGAGGCGATGGGCAGTATCCAATTAATTATTTAGTTCCTGTAATTTCTCTCTGTACTGGTTTCTAGTTTCATTTAGATTCTCTTATTCTACTTATTCTTTTTATGACTTAAAATTGTAACTTAAAATGAAGTCTGTTTTTTAAAAGGTGGATGGGATGCTAAGAATGATAGATAATATAAATATATACATGATAGCTAGGCTATGTTTTAGATGTCATGGTGGCCATTTGTTTCTTGTGTAGTTTAATTAAAAAATTTATCTGGTGGTTTTCAGTCTGAATCTAAAGAAGAGCTCAGTTCACAAAAATGACCCTTTGCTGTTGTATGACGACAAATCTGACCTTCTGTGCCCATTCTATCTCTGAGGCCCCCATTTTCTTTGCAGCCCATTGTCCACCAGTCCACAAGGACAAAAGGACAGAAACAACAACAGAGCTTTAGATGGCCTGTGAACATGATGGACATGGTCTTCTGGGAGGCATCTTCAGTAAGGCAGCTCAATCTTATTCCAAAGTGAAGGGAGATGTAAAGGATGGGGACAGTGGTTGAGGCATCACATAATTTACATTAAACAGCATGATCCTGTCATAAAGCTCCTAGTACAAGTCTAGGTTATCATCTGTAGAAGTACAGTCCTATCAAAAATCTCCTAATACAATGTCTAATTACCATTTGGGCAACAAGGGAAAACTTCTGCAGGGAACTGTGTCAAGGGTTATACTAGAATTAAGTCATTCGTCTGGGCCTAGAGACAGTCTCAAATAAGGTCAGTAGAGAACAGGGTGTCTTCCACCAGGGCAGGGTGTAGAAGAGGTTCAAATGTGTTTTACAATGTGTGAAAGCTTAGGAAAGAAATAAAAATTGTATTAACAGTTGTAGGAAGGAATAAATTATTTAAAAATAATATAATAAAGTCTTTAAAGAGATAAATAAAGTAATAAAAAGGTAATCCACATAGAGATGGAAAATAGAGAGGGAGTCCGGATCCTGTGTTGTATTGTTTTGATTTTGAATTTTTTGAATGCTGACAAGCAGACAATAGCTGCTGAGAGAGTGTTGTGGATATCGCTCTGTATGCTGTGAATATGTTGCTCTGATTGGTTAATAAATAAAATGCTGATTGGCCAGTAACCAGGCAGGAAGTATAGGCAGGACAAGCAGAGAAGAGGATGCTGGGAACAGGAAGGCTGAGTCAGGAGTCGCCAGCCAAACTCAGAGGAAGCAAGATGTAAAAGTACTGGTAAGCCACAAGCCACATGGCAACTTATAGATTGATAGAAATGGGTTAATTTAAGATATAAGAACTAGATAGCAAGAAGCCTACCATGGCCATACAGTTTATAAGTAATATAAATCTCTGTGTGTTTACTTGGGTCTGAGGGGCTGCAGGAGCCAGGTGGACACAGGAAAACTTCAGCTGCAAACGTCGGCTTGAAAGAGAGACTGATGAAATACACCAGGCTAGACATTTTTTAATGCCTCAACCTAAAACAGAAGTAGAAAACTACATTTGCACAATGGAACTTAAAAGATGCATTGCTTTGGAGAATTGGTTTTGCTTTGTTTCCACAGCAAACAAGAGGCTATTGATTCATTCCAGGTTAGGATGAACCAGATTTGATCAAGGGAGAACTGAAGCTTGACAGATGATATCTATCAACAAAGGTTATAACTGGTCTCCCCAAGACTTGGCCATTATCTCAGATTTTCTCAGGATCCCCATAAGATTACCAGCACCCCCAATCAATAGGAAGTAGTCTAGAGAATTATGCTCAAATTCCCAAAATATTGATTATGAATGTTTTCATAAGGGGAGTTGGTTAGAAATGGTTAATGCTCATAGTTAATCTCTTCCTAAAGAAGGAAGGTGGATATGATATAGAAATGATGGGGGGAAAAGTATATTACTATGATAAAAGGGGTAGATTATTGAATGTATTTTAATCCAAAAAACAAGTGTTAATCTCAAAATACTTTACATTGGTATGGATTTCAATTCAAACTTAATTTGAATTTTAATTCAAACTTAAGGTCAAATTTATTATACCGTATGTATATTTCTACTTTTGTGTAAGGTATTGTTTATGAAGCTCATTTAAAAATGTAATATATGATTAAAAATACAGATTAATGGCTACTCATCTATAATAGTCAAATTTATAGCCATACTAGTTAGGTTTTTCTTAGATATACAAAGACATATTTCAATTAGATAGATAATCTTCAAACACTTCAAAGACCTACAGATTATCATATTTAAAATGTTTTAAGAACTTAAACTTTTCTCAACAGCTAGACACGTCTGCTTCTGGCAGCACCAATAACTCAATGAGGATGATGGGCATTGAAGAAACTCTTTATGGAGTTTGCTTTCAATGTGACAATGCTAGTCATTTGGGCAAGAAATTGCTTTTGCCTGGACTGCTCGACAGTATGCTGTATAAACTAGACATGCAGGACCTGTTGCTGGAGAGCTTCTCTCCAGGTCCCACCAAGCCCCACAGTCCCACAACCCACATATAAAATAATCACTCAGATGCTTATATTACTATAAACTGTATGGCCATGGCAGGCTTCTTGTTATCTACTTCTTCTATCTTAAATTAACCCATTTCTATTAATCTATAAGTTGTCACGTGGCTCGTGGCTTACCGGTACCTTACATCTTGCTTGACATGGCGGTGGCTGGCAGCATCTTTCCGACCCAGCCTTCCACTTCCCAGCATTCTCCTCTCTCCTTGTCCCATTTATACTTCCTGCCTGGCCACTCGCCAATCAGTGTTTTATTTATATAGAGCGATATCCACAGCGATATCCCGAGAGAATGTTGGGCTTCTAAGACATTTCCATTTGGAAGTTTGTCTTCTTGGCACAAAATTGCCTACTGGGCAAAGAATTGCCCTTGCCTTGACTGCTGACAGTACGAATGCAATGCTGTCCTTTCTGAACAAGCGGGACACAAGGAAAGCAACCACTGTACTCTGCCAAGACAGGGTAAGATGGTCTTTCAGAATTCCTGCTTCTGAAAATGGTCTGTCAGATACTCTAGGCCTGTAGCTAATTTGAATGCACCAACAATGCAGAGAACTTTAGATGACTGTCCAGGCTGTCAACTGTCTTTGTCTACCCTACAAGACTCCCAAAAGTTACTTGCATCCTTCTCCCATTTCTCAGGTAGTATTATACCCTTCTGAGGTCTTTGATGTGGTTGAAGACTACATACTTACAATCTTCCTTAGTTATGATAAAAGATAAGTTAGATATAGAACCTTAAACTCACAAATATAAAATAGATAGGATATCTTCTTTAATATTGTAACTATAATTCTTGCTTAATAATTGTTTTGTTGTATGTAATTTTACTATGTTAAAGTTAAAACCTTCCTTTTTGAAAAAGAAGAAAAGGGGAAGTGCTGTGGGTATCACTCTGTATAAATAAACACTGATTGGCCGGTAGCCAGACAGGAAGTACAGGCAGGACTAACAGAGAGGAAAATTGAGGGAACAGGAAGACAGAGAAAGGGACCACCAGGAGCTGCCGCCAGGACAAGGAAGATATAAAGTACCGGTAAGCCACGAGCCACGTGGCAAAGTAAAGATTAATAGAAATGGGCTAAATATGAGAGTAAGAGCTAGACAATGATAGGCCTGAGCTAATGGCCAAGCAGTTTAAATAATATAAGAGTCTGTGTGTTTATTTTATAAGTGGGCTCCGGGACTGGCGGGACTTGGAGGGAGCTGGAGAGAAATTCTCCAGCTACAGGACCCACAGGAAAATGACTGCTAAAATTTCCCACAACAAAGTATGATGGTCTTTCAGGTTCCTGCTTCACAGAAGAAACTGCCAAATATTTTGCAGGACAAAGAGGAAAGTGACTGATGAGCTTTGCAAATATAGGTGGGACAGTCCTTCAAATTCCCTGCTTCCTTAAAAAGTCTGCCAGACACCCTAAGCCTATAGGCTGAAGATGGATGCCACAACATTGAAGAAGAACTTTGGGTGACTGTCCAAGAAGCCAGATGTCTCTGTCATTTCTTGAGTTTTGAAAATCACTTGCTTGTACTTCTTGCTTACTCAGGTAATATTATATCCTTCTGGGGTTTTGATGGAGTTGAAAACTAGATAATTATAATTATAGTTTTCCTTAGTTATGCTAAAAGATAAATTAAATATAAAATTTTAGACTCACAAAGATATGATAGATGATAGAGTATTTTCTTTAATTTTGCCAAATACAAATAGATTAAATATTGTAACTGATTCTAAGTTGAGAATTGCTTTTTTATTAAGAAAATTTTTTATTCATTTTACATACCAATCAAAGATTCCCCTTTTCCTTCCTCCCCCCCTCCAGACTCCCCCTCCCAACCCAGACCCCCAGCCCTCCAATAAAAAGGTAAGGCCTCCTGTGGAGAGGTACATTTAGTAGAGGCAGGTCCAAGCCCCTCCCCATGCCTCAAGGCTATGTGAAGTGTCCCATCATAGGTAGTGGGCTCCAAAAAGCCTGCCCATGCACAAGGGATGGATTCTGATCCTACTGCCAGGCAGACCCTTGAGCACATCAAGCTACACATCTGTTTCACTATGCAGAGGGCCTAGTCTAGTCCCATACAGTTTTCACAGCTGTTCATCTAAATTTCATGAGTTCCCACTAGTTTGGTTTGGTTGTCTCTGTAGGTTTCTCCATCATGATCTTGTTGTACTTGCTCATAGAATCACTCTTCTCTCTCTTCAACTGGACTCCTGGTGCTCAGCCTGGTGTTTGACTGTGGATTTCTGCATCTGCTTCCATCAGTTATTGGAGAAAGGCTCTATGATGACAGTTAAGGTATTCACTGATCTGATTACTGGGGTAAGCCAGTTCAGGCACCCTCTCCACTACTGCTAGTAGTATAAGCTGAGGTCATCCTTGGGGATTCCTGGGAAATTCTCTAGCACCTGGTTTCTCCCTATCCCCCTGCTGTCTCCCTCTATCATGATATCTCTTTCATTGCTTTCCCACTCCATCCCTGTTCCAGCTTGACCATCCCATTCCCTTATGTTCTCATCCCCCATCCCCTACCCTCTATTGCCCACCCCTCATCCCCAGTTTACTCATGGAGATCTCATCTATTTTCCCTTCCATATTTTTATTGTATATAATTTTACTATGTTAAAGTTAAAAACTTCCTTTTTGATTAGACAGAAAGGGGGAAATGCTGTGGGATGTTCTTTCTGTATGCTGTGAATATGTGCTGCTCTCATTGATTGATAAATAAAGCTGACTTGGCCTATAGCCAGGCAGCATATAGCTAGGATGGAAAGCCAAACAGAATACAGGGAGATAGGAGGGTGTAGTGGAGGCAGATACCAGTAACTGCCGAAGAAGCAAGATGCCAGAGCTCTGGTAAGCAACAGGTTACATGGTGATACACAGATTAATAGGAATGCATTAATTTAAATGAAAGAGGAGCTAGTAATAAGCATGAGCCACTGGCAAAACATTTATAATTACTATAGTACTTTGAGCGATTATTTGGAAGTGGCTATGGAATAGAGTGAAACAGAGAAACCTCTGTTTACACATTCTCTTGGTAAATTTAGTTCCATAATTTAAATCTTAGCATGTGTGTATCATTAACAGTTAGTTGTGTTTCTTGGAGAAAACAGACAGTTGGTTATAGTTTTTTTTTTTTTTTTTTTTTTTTGGTTTTTCGAGACAGGGTTTCTCTGGGTAGTTTTGTGCCTTTCTTGGAACTCACTTGGTAGCCCAAGCTGGCCTTGAACTCACAGAGATCCGCCTGGCTCTGCCTCCCAAGTGCTGGGATTAAAGGCGTGCACCACCACCGCCCGGCTGGTTATAGTTTTTTAACCTAGTAAAAACAATATGTGTATCATTCTTGCTGAATTGGGGTCACATAAGTTCATTAATAAATGTTTATAAATTTCTCATTTTCTTGGTGTTTCTTGATGTATTAAATTATTGTTCATTTGTTTTCTTTCTCCTCTATTCCTCAACTATATTGGAGTTTCTGGCTTATAGCGTTGGACATACTGATATCTCCTTTCTTGATAACCATTGTTTATTTATTCCTCTTTTGATATTATCATTTTGTCTGTATTCTCATGATTGAGATGATCTTTCTTTTTCACTGTGCATAGTATTTTTATAGTATCTTCTACAGTGCTATCCTCATGGTCATGAAATGGCTTAGTTTGTGATTTGCTTGTAATGTCCTTATTTCTCTCTCACTTTAAATACAATTTTTCAGAACATAGCAAACTTATTTAGCAATGACCTAATATAAGGGTCTGAAATACATTGTTCCATGCTTTTCTGGTCTTCAAGATTTTGAATGAGAGTTCAGGTTGTTACATTAAAATTTTAATTTAACATTTCAGTTGTGGGTTTCCCTTGTTCACTTATTTTTGCCATATTGCTGATTGTTTTATTCATCTTGTTTATGTTTGCCTATATGTTACTATCCTTCCTCCCTATACATTTGACTGAATACAATTTTTGTTTATATCTTTTGTGGTAATTCACCATTTTATGAGTATGTTTTGGAAATCTTCACCCAACATTTTACCTATTTCAGATCTTTGAGTTGAATCATGATCCTTAGGGGACATAATTTTTTGTTTGGTTTTTTATGATCCTGTGTTTCTGTGTTGTTATTCATATCTTTCATTTAAGTACCTCTTTTGGTTTATTTGAAGCTTTTCTAAATTTAGCAACCTACACTCAAGGGTTCACTGCCCAGAATCACTCAGCTTTAAGGAATTGGAGAATCTCCAACAATTTTATGTAGTCTGTAACATACTTGTTCCCTGCCATATCTCCAAAATAGGTGCTCAGTAAGTTTCTTAATCAGAATATGGACATGATTAGTTATCACATTTTTTACATGGGAGCACATTGTATCCCCCCTACAAACATTAAGCTTTATTAATTGATGTGAAGTGTAAAGACTGGAAGGCAGAATCTGCTGACACAGAATTATATCCAACATTAGAGTGAAGACAGGTTTCTCAGTCTCCACAATAGGAAATCAGACATAGAGACTTCAGACAGAGATGTGGCCTGAGAAACAAGTGCAATAAATATTACATTTTCCCTCCTTTGCAGATCCTAAGTATCTGGATTCTAAGTATGTAAATTCATGTGTGTATATATGGCTATGTATATTTCTTTATGCATTCATGAGTGTGTACATGTGTATGTATGTGTATATGTAGTGTGTATATATGTGTATTATGCGAATATGTGTTTATCTGTGTGTACATGTGTGCATAAGTGTGTATGTGAATGTGGGTGCAGGTGGGTGCATGGGGGGTGAGCATGGGTGTATGTGTATGACAGACAAAGATAAAAGTAGAAGATAGACTGGGGAAGAAAATATAGCAGGAAAGGGAAGGAGAAATGGGGAAGATTAACACATAAGTTCAAAATATATGATATACTGGAAAACATTGATTTAAGAAAATTGTGTACAATGAATTTACTTCAATAGAAGGATTTAATGGGCAGCAAGATGGCTCACATGTCAAAGACACCGGTCACCAAGTCTGATGTAAAACCTGAGTTTGATCCCCAGAAATCAAATGACAAAGATAATCAAGTCCAAGCTGTCCTCGTGCCATGTCAAATTTGCACCTAGAAACATGCACACATACACACAGACATTCAAATGCATATTCACATGAACACAGAAAAAAAGTACTTAATTAACTAAAATGTAATAAAAGGTAAAAGAAAAAAAAACAGAAATAATAGACATGAGTAAGGAAGTAAGAAAGGCCTCCAGAACCTAGAAAAAAATAGGAAACACTCTTTCCACAGCCTCCAAACATAAATACAGTTTGCCATCATCATCACTTCAGCCCATAGACTCTTATGATGGACACCAGAACTCCAGAACTATAAAAAGATAAATCCCTCATATTCAAGCAACAGAGTTTGTAGTAATGTGTTACAGAAGGAATAGAAAGATAATACTGAGTTCTCCGTTGCATTCTAGTATAAAGGTTTTTCATACCAGAAGACATAAGAAACATTGAAGCCATTATTTTTTTTCTGGGATCTGCAAACTTTTTCATCACTATTTCAGACACACCGGCTCTCAGGCAGAAGGGGGAAGTGTGCAAGTCCAGGGCTGTGTGTGGTGCATGCAGCTGGTGAGACTCTCAGAGGAGGTTTTTGTTGGAGGTTGAAGCACTGTGGGAGGAATGTAATAATGCTGCAGACAGTAGTAATCTCCAAGATCTTCAGCCTGGACACTGTTGATGGTGAGAGTGAAATCTGTCCCAGACCCACTGCCTATGAAGCGATCAGGGACCCCAGTTTCCCGAGTGGATGCTAAGTAGATTAGCAGTTTAGGAGCCTGCCTTGGTTTTTGCTGGTACCAGGACAAATAATTCTTCTGGTCATCACTGTATAAAAGATTCTGACTGGACTTGCAGCTGATGGTGACCTTCTCTCCTGCTGACACAGCCAGGGAGGATGGAGACTGGGTCACCACAGTGTCTGCACAGGCACCTACAGCAGGAATATATAATGAAAATGCATAATATGCAAACACAGAATATAGTAACAGTTGAAATTTGTCATTTAATATCCTTGTAATGTCATGTTGTCAGAATGTATATCTTACACCATAGAGTAAAAACTGTTATGTCCTAACACACATTGTAAATTTCTTATATATGAAGAAGTGAGTCTAAAAAGATTATAATACTTTTGAATTTCTCACCAGACACCCAGAGGAGCAGGGACATGAGGATGTGTGTCTGTGATTCCATCTTGCTCCCGCTGCTGTCTAATGCTTCTCAGTTCTCACCACAAAGGCTTGGTTTATAAATTCTGAGCAGCTGGGCTGGACTGGAGGGGCCCATGCAAAGCAGTCAGCAAATACATAAGGAAATATTTGGACAGTGTGTGTGAGTGGATGGTGACAATCAACAGACAAAAATACCATCACTGGCCGGGCGTTGGTGGCGCATGCCTTTAATCCCAGCACTCGGGAGGCAGAGCCAGGCGGATCTCTGTGAGTTCAAGGCCAGCCTGGGCTACCAAGTGAGCTCCAGGAAAAGGCGCAAAGCTACAGAGAGAAACCCTGTCTCAAAAAACCAAAAAAAAAAAAAAAAAAAAAGAAAAGAAAAATACCATCACCATGTTATCAAGACTAAAATATATCAGCTTACCGCTCTCAAACAGAAATCTATTAGGTGCTCTAATAACAACTTTGGGCTAAAACCCAAGACATATTTAAATCAGTTTGCTTTTGCAGAAATAATAGGAAAGCTATCTCAGATTAACAGTACAAGGGAAGTGATAAAATGTGTTCAAAATATCACAACAACAAAATAAACTTAGAATAAACATGCAATAAAAGAAAGGAAAGGTGTTGGGGGGAAAAGAGGAAAGGCAAGAAATATACATATAGAGAGAATTGAGGCTAAATGTATTTATCATCTTCCATCTGTAAAGCCACTGTTATACTGAGGACAACGAACATTGGGCTCCAGTTTCTGGACTAAACAAGGGACTGAGATACAAAGAGCAGCCCAGAATTCACTCTGTGGAAATCCTGGGGAACATTAAGATTGAGATGAGAGAAGCTTTAATCTCAAAGCAAAGGTAACCCCAGCAGAAACTAACAAGCATCTTCCCCACAACTCCGGGAATTGAAACTGAACTCTAAATTTTGGGAATTGGAAGGGGAACAAAATAAACCGTATTTCTTCAAGAAGTCATGTCTGTAGACCAACACTGCCAAGAGTGTTTCTTCCAGAAATACATATTCTAGAGTAATCTAGAAATTAGCAGTATTGAAATTGGCTGAAAATAGTCTTGATAACATGGTGAACAGGTAAAAACCTCTCCAGAAGGGAACACAGACATCCTAAATCAAGTAATAATTTTACAGAGTCCAATAGACCACACCATCAGAGAGGGTGTTTGAGTATGAATGAAAATCAGTAGCAATAACAGAAATCACAGATCATGCCTTCTGACTTCAGACTGGTGAACTCTAAAAGTATATATATAAGAAGTGAATTGTAAACCAAGCATTATGAGTAAAGTACAAGACATAGAAAAATAGATGCATTATATATCATGGCAAGGAGTAGAGATTCAGATCTCTAATCCCAGACCTGAAGAGACAGAAGCAGGAGGTTTATGTGTTTGAGGCCAGCCTAGGGTACAAATTCTAGGCCAGTCTAATCCATGCATGGAGACAATCTCTCAGAAGTGTGCATCATTAATGAAGTAATTACAAAGCAGCTCTAGGCATTTGATAAACAAAGCATTTATCTGATGTTAAGGTTATACCATTAAACCAAGAATATTCCTGAAAATTAAATATCCATTTAAGAAATATGCATTGCCTTTTATTTTGAATTAAATATATAATTCCATAATCTACTTTATAGGTATAAAATGTTAAATTACTTCTGATGAGCATTTTCAGCTCTCCTCTGTCAACTGCTAACACACCATCATATGAGAGAGACAAACAGGGTGTGGATTAAGGAAGTTCCCAATCTCAAAGTCAAGAATATGACAGATGAGTAACTCTGCCCTGTCAGTGTCTAACAAGTTGTCATGTGCTCTCAGTCTTTGCTAAACTTTGTGCTTTGCTTTGTGACAGCTGCAGTGAGCTCAGATTGTGCTTTCGTGTCATTTACTGCTGCTCATTCAGATTGGACACATGGGGACCTGGGTCTTACAAATCCAAAGTCTCCTGCAGTTAATCATGTGCTTCTCGCAGTGTGTAAAGAGAGAGCATGGGGACTAAAAGGACAAAATTCCATGTTATATCTTGTATAATATAAAAATCCCTACAGTCCTTAGTTATTTATCAAGTTTCCATAGTATGTCCTCATGTATTAGATTCCATGGGCTATGATTAAAAAATGGATTAAAAACCATCTGGCTAAAAACTATACCAATTAATTTTCTCCCAGCTTTGGAATCAGGGAGTCTGAAGTTGATAACCTTGAGCTCCTGGGACAAAGTATTTTCATCCATAGACACCACTGAGGATGGAGGCCCAGAGAATGTGATTCTAAAATGCAAACTTTATCCTGGGACAATACAATGCTAAACTCAGGTTTTTTTTCCAGCACATAAAATTTTTATTAGCTGAATGAATATCTGTGGCTACCCAATATCTGTGAAATGAAATAGTAGACACAGGAAGATTTTCAATAACTCAAATAAAACATTAACATATTATTCTTTGTTAAAGTCAGCAATGGCATACCTGAAGTGTAGGAGTTTATTATTGCATTCAACATACTGTAGGTTCTTATTCAGAATGGTAGCCATGACCGCCGGGCGGTGGTGGCGCACGCCTTTAATCCCAGTACTCGGGAGGCAGAGGTAGGTGGATCTCTGTGAGTTCGAGGCCAGCCTGGGCTACCAAGTGAGTTCCAGGAAAAGGCGCAAAGCTACACAGAGAAACCCTGTCTCGAAAAACCAAAAAAAAAAAAAAAAAAACCAGAATGGTAGCCATGAATAAAATCTACCCTACTGAAGGAATCTAGAGTGCTGCTTCTCTCAGTAGGGCCTGTGCAGATCTCTGAGTCTATGTGAGAGGACTATGGAGGAGAACTTGAAGCAGCCTGTCCTGGACAGTTACCCAATGTTTCTCTGCAATGTTGGGGCATCCACTTTTGCCTACAGGCCTACAATATCTGACAGACCATTTTCAGAAGCAGGAAAACTTGAAAGACTGTCCTACCCTGTATTTGCAAGGTTCAGCAGTCACTTTCCCTTGTGTCTTGCTCTTCTGGATTGGATAGCATGCTTACTGTCAGCAGTCAAGGCAAGGGCATTTCTTTACCCAACAGGCCATTTTTTCCAAGCAGAAGACAAACTCCATATGGAATGCCTTCGATGCCCAACATCCTCTCAGGAGTAGATCTGTGATGCCAAGAGCAATCGTATCTCACAGCAATAGAATTCTAAATTATTAAAACATTTAAGTGCCCTATTTTCTGGGTCTTTGAAGTGTTTGAAGATTACTTATCCATCTGAAATATATTTCTGTTTATTATTATCTCGATTTCAAAATTTATGTCTAAGGATACGTTGCTTTGGAAGAGGTTCTGCTTTTGTTTCCACAGAAGATGAGAACCTGTGGATTGCTTCCAAGCTAATATGGTTTGCCCAGCCAAGACCCACTGAAAGGTCTCCAATGATACATGGCCCACATGATCCAACATCCAGAACAGTTTCAAGGCAATTGGCTCAGACAGTGCAGCCTCACAGACTATTCCAGTCAGGACTTGACCATAATTCTTAATTTTCTCAGGATCCCCATAAGAATATAGCACCCTTTATCAGCAGGAAGTAGCCTAGAAAACTATTCCTACATTCCCAAAAAATTGTTTAGGTTGTTGGTTACAAATTGCTATTGGTCATAGTCAATATCTTTCTAAAAGAAGAAAGGAAGATATGATATGGAAATACAGGATATAGATATGATAGGATAAAAGGATGGATTGTTGAACCTACTTTTAAAGAGGAACTTGTTTAAAATGTTTTACATTAGTATAGATTTTAGTTTATAGATCCAAATTTAAAGTTATTTTTGTTATACTGTATATATATTTCTACTCTTATTTAAGGTATTATGTTTATGTAATTCATTTAAATTGTAATATATAATTAAGAAATACAGATTAACAATTAGTTATCCATGATAATTAAACTTTTAGTCATGTTAGTTAAGTTTTCTAGGTGTACATAGATATAATTCAATTAGGTAGGTAATCTTCAAACACTTCAAAGACCTACAGAATATAGCATTTTAAATGTTTTAAAAACTTAGACTTTCTGGACAATTAGACCTGGCAGTACCAATTTACTTCAGAGAGAAAGATGGGCGTCGAACACACTCCATATGGAGTTTATCTTCCTCTTTGCAAAAATAGCCATTTGGGCAAGTATCTGTTCTTGCCTGGACTAATTGACAAAATGTTATATCGAGGACATGCAAGACCCATAGGAAAGTGACCACTGAACTTTGCAAGGCAAAATGGTCCTTCAAGTTCCTGCTTCACAGAAGAAACTGCCAGACATTCTACAGGACACATAGAAAAGTGATTGAGACTCTAGATCTATGGGCTGAAAATGAAAATTTGACTCTTAACACCAAACTGCTAAATAGAAACACATTGTTACTCTAATGCATGTATAAAGTATTACTGTTTGTAAAGCTGCTGTTTGTAGCTAGAGTTTTCCTGCCTGACCCACAGTCAGGACAAATCTCTCTCACCCGCCAGTCCCACAGCCGCTCAGACCCAACCAAGTAAACACAGAGACTTATATTGCTTACAAACTGTATGGCCGTGGCAGGTTTCTTGCTAACTGTTTTTATAGCTTACATTAATCCATTTCTATAAATCTATACCTTGCCACATGGCTTGTGGCTTACCGGCATCTTCACATGCTGTTTTTCATGGTGGCGGCTGGCAGTGTCTCCTCAGCCTTCCACTTCCCAGAATTCTCTCCTCCTTGTCCCGCCTATACTTCTTCCTGCCTGACCACTGGCCAATCAGTGTTTTATTCATTGACCAATAAGCAACATGTTTGACATACAGACCATCCCACAGCAGCTGTTTGCTTAAGAAATTATCATGTAAGTATTTTCTGTCATTCCAACAGATTAGAACATTAAATTAATTTGCTGAAAAAAAAATACAATTTTGCTGGAGATGGATAACTTATTTAACAATTACTTACTATCAAGACCTGAAATATATTGTGCCATGCTTTTCCAGGCTTTATTGTTTCAAATGAGAGTTCAGATGTCATTCTGGTGTATTTGTCTTTGGAGCTGAGTTGTCATTTTTCCATTATATCATTGGACTTTGATTTTTTAGTTGTATTATATACATAATCTGTGACATGGGGACATTCTTCTTTGGTGTCGTCCTAAATGCCTTTCTATGTTTGTCACTTTTTCTCTTTATATGAAATTTTCTGTTCTCATTTCACTCAATATGTTCCCTATGCCTTTGTTTTTATCTCAGGTCTTCTATATCTTATGATTCTTGGTATGGGTCTCTTCATCACAGGCTAGAATTCTTTGACGTTATAGTCATGATAATTTTCTTTTACCAATAATGTTTCAATACTGTTTCCACTTCAAACTTGATCCAGGATATTCTTTCTTCTGTTTTATTGAGACTATTGTTAATTTCTTTGTTCTGAGGGTTGTATTTGATACATTGAAATTTTAATTCCCAGCATTTCAATTGTGTTTTTTCCTTTATTCACTTTTTCTGCTGTGTAGTTGATTGTTTTATCCATCCTACTTATGACTCCCTGTGTATCATTAGCTTTCCTCCCTACAGCCTTGACTGAATAAATACTTTGTTTGTAACTTTTCTGGAGATTCATCATTTTCGAAATCTTCACTCAACATTTTAGAAATTTAGATCTTTGAATTGAATCCTGAATTTGAGGGAATTATGATACATTGGAGACATCATTTCTTACTTGATTTTTATTGATCTTGTGTTTCTTTGTTATGATTTCTGTCTGTTGGCTTAAGTACCCATTTGGTTTATTTGAGGCTTTTCTAAACTTAGCAACCTATACTCAAGGATTTACTGTCCAGAATCACTCAGAGTACCACTCACCTTTAAGGAATTGGGAGATCTCCAGAAATTTTATGAAGCCTGTAACACACTTGTTCCCTGCCATATCTCCAAAATAGGTGCTCAGTAAGTTTCTTAATCAGAACATGGACTTGATTAGTTAGCACATTTTTCACATGGGAGCACAAAATATTCCCTTCTTAAAACATTAAACTTATTAATTGATATGAAATGTAAAGACTGGAAGGCAGAATCTGCTGACACAGAATTGTATCCAACATTAGTGTGAAGGGAGAGTTCTCAGTTTCCACAGTTGGAAATCAGATATGGAGACTTCAGAGGGAGATGTGGCCCCAGAAACAAAGGGAAGAAATATCACATTTTCCCTCCTTTGCTGGTCTTAAGTATGTGGATTCTGGGTATGTAAAGTTCATGTCTATGTGTATATCTATATGTATATATGTACATAAGTATATGTGCATATATGTGTATGTATATGTATGTGATGGATGGGTTGGTGTGGGTGGGTCTGTATGTATGAAAGAGATAAAGAGATAAAAGTAAAAGAAACTAGGGAAGAAAAGACAGCAGGAAATGGTAGGGGAAATGGAGAAGGTTAGTGCATATGGTCAAAATATATGATATAATAGAAAAACACAGCTTTTGAGAAAATTGTGTACAATGAATTTACATCAATAAAATATTTTAAGAGTCAGCAAGATGGATCAGATGGTAATGACATTAGCCACCAAGCCTGATGACAAACCTGAGCTTGATCCTCAGAACCCAAATGACAAAGAGACAATCAAGTCCACGTGTCCTCTGACCTCCACAACTATGCCATGTCACATTTGCCCCTAGAAACATGCACAAAAATACACACAGACATAGGTAATTAATTAATTAAAATGTAATAAAAGTTAAAAGAATTTATTGAAAGGAAAAGAAAAAATAGAAGAAATGGGTAGCAGTAAAGAAGTAAGAAAGCACTCCAGTATCTAGAAAAAGCAGGAAACACTCTTTCTACAGCCTCCAACAAAAATACTATTTGTCATCATCATCACTTCAGCCCATAGATTCTTATGATGGACACCAGAACTCCAGAACTATAAAAGATAGATCCCTCATAGTCAAGCAACAGAGTTTTGGGTTATAAGTTACAGAATGAATAGAAAAATAATACTTGGGCGGGAGGGGGGAGAACGGGGGAATCTATGGCTGATATGTAAAGTTGAATTATATTGTAAAATAAAATAAAATAAATTCAAAAAAAATAATACTGAGTTCTCCATTGCATTTTTGTATAAAGGTTTTTCACATAAAAAGACATAAGAGACACTGAACCCATCATTTTGCTGGGCTCTGCAAACTTTTTCATCAATGTTTCAGGCTCACTGACTCTCAGCCAAAAGGGAGAAGTGGAAGTGTGCAGGTCCAGGGCTGTGGGTAGTGCAGGCAGCTGCTGAGACTCTCAGAGGAGGTTTTTGTTGGAGGCTGAAGCACTGTAGGAGGAGTACTATAACCCTGCTGACAGTAGTAATCTGCCAGATCTTCAGCCTGGACACTGCTGATGGTGAGAGTGAAATCTTTTCCAGACCCACTGCCTGTGAAGCAATCAGGGACTCCAGTGTACCGAGTGGATGCCCAGTAGATCAGCAGTTTAGGAGCCTGCCCTGTTTTTTGCTGGTACCAGGCTAAGCTGTTCTTCCGGAGTAAGCTTGAATAAAGACTCTGACTGGACTTGCAGCTGATGGTGACCTTCTCTCCTACTGTCACAGCCAGGGAGGATGGAGACTGGGTCATAACGATGTCTGCACAGGCACCTGCAATCAAGAAAACAAGTGATCATACATAATAAAAAAAAACCCACAGATTTTAATACAGATGAAATTTGTCTTTTAATGTTCTTGTAATGCCATATTGTCAGAGTATTGTTGCATAAAAATATTACACCCTGGTACACATTGTTAATTTTTTTATATACAAAGAAATGACTCTAAAAAGATTATAATACTTATCAATTTCTTACCAGACACCCAGAGCAGCAGGGACATGAGGACCTGCTTCTGTGACTCCATTTTGCTCCCCCGACTGTCTAATGCTGCCCAGTATTAAAAATCTGACTGTAAAGATCTGGTTTATAAATTCTGAGTAGCTGGGCTGGGCTAGAGGGGCCCATGTAAAGCAGTCAGCAAATACAAAAGCAAATGACTGGGCAGTGAGTGTGAGAGTGGCTGGTGTCAATCAACAGGCAAATATACCATCACAAAGAGCATGAGAAATCACTGAAGGATATTTACTTACAGCTTTCCAACAAAAATCTATTAGGATCTCTAATAATATAAGCTTTGGTTAAAATCCAAGACATATTTAAATCAGGTGACTTGTGCAGAAACATTAGGAGATGTGGTGGTATTGTGTTCCCCAAAATATTGTGTACCTTAATAAACTTATCTGGCGTCAGAGACGGAATAGCCACAATATGAAACAGAGGTTAGGCAGTGGTAGCACACGCCTTTAATCCTAGCATTCCAGAGACAGAAATCCCTCTGGATCTCTGCGAGTTCAAGACCACATTAGAAACAGCCAAGCATGGAGACACACGCCTTTAATCCCAGAAAGCCACACCTTTAATCCCAGGGAGTGGTGGTAGAAAGCAGAAAGGTATATAAGGCGTGAGGACCAGAAACTAGAGGCATTTGCCCTGGAGAGGCCTTTGGCCTGGAGAAGCATGTGGCTGGTTAAGCTTTCAGGCTTCTAGCAGCAGTTCAGCTGAGACCCATTCTGGATGAGGGCTCGGGGCATCCAGTCTGAGGAAACAAGACAAGCTGAGGATCCAGCGAGGTGAGATAGCTGTGGCTTATTCTGTCTCTCTGACCTTCCAGCATTTACCCCAATACCTGGCTCAAGTTTGATTTTATTAATAAGACTGTTTAAGATTTCTGCTACAAGGAGAAGTCTCTCAAATTGACAGTCCTAGAGAAAAGATATGTTCAAAAAATTACAACAAATTAGGAAACAGAGTAAGAAAACATGCAATAAAAGAAAGTAAGTATGGAAGGAAGAAAAGAGGAAAGCCAAAAACAAGAGAATTAATCCTAATTATTTTCATTGTCTCCCATCTCCAAAACAACTCTCACAGTAAGGACAATGAACAGGGCCTTGGACATTTGGGCTCCCGTTTCTGGGCCAAACATTGAAGATGGATGTAAAGAGAAGCCCATAATCGCTCTGTGGAAATTCTGGGGACATTAATTTAAGCCTGAGATCAGAGGAATTTTAATCTCCAACCAAAGTTAAACCCAACAGAAACTCCTCCCTACAACTTCAGGAAACAGAAAGAGAACTCTACATTAGGGGAATGGAGAGGAATAAAGAAACAAGATTTCTTCAAGAATTCATGGAAGACACACTTTGCCAAGAGTATTTATTCCAGAAATGCATATTCTAGGATAATTTAGAAATTAGCAGTCTTAAAACTGGGTTAATGCTATGGGATAATGCTTCTGTACACTGGTTTAATAAAACTCGGATTGGCCAGTAGCCAGACAGGAAGTATAGGCAGGATAAGCAGATACGGAGAATTCTGGGACAAGGAAGCCTGAGTCAGGAGATGCTAGGCTGCCATCCAGGGAGCAGCATGTAATGTCACACAGTAAAAGCCACAGAACACATGGCGACACATAGATTTACAGAAATGGGCTGAGTTTAAGTGTAAGAGCTAGCCAATGGTAAGCCTGAGCTAATGGCTAAGCAGTTTTAATTAATGTAAGCCTCTATGTTTTCCTGGGTCTGAGCGGGTGGGGCCTGGGCAGACCAGATAAAACTCAACCTACAGGTTAAGATGGTCTTGCTGACAGAATGAAGAGGGGAAAACCCTTCCCAGAAGGGGGTGAAGCCATCCTAAATCAAGTAACAATTTTACAGAAACCAATAGACCTCAACATCAGAGATGGTTCCCATCCACAGGAAAAAAAAGTTTGAATATGAATGAAAATCAATAGCAATAACAGAAATCACAGAACCTGTCTGGACTTCAGGTTAGTGGACTCTGAAAATATATATAAAAAGTTAACTATAAACCCAGTATTATGTATAAACTACAAAAAAACAGAAGAATAAATGAATCATTAAAATATCACGGTAAGGAGTCAAGATTCACATCTGTAATCCTACAACTGGGGAGATAGAAGCAGGAGCATAGGGCATTTGAGGCCAGATTTGAGGCTGGTCTAATCTATGAATGGAAACAATCTCTCAAAAATATGCATTGTTAATCAACTGTTTACAAAGCAGCTCATAGCATTTGCTATGCAAAACAAAGTAGTTATCTGACATTAATGTTTAAGCATTAAGCCAAGAATATTACGGAAAATTAAATAAGCATTTAAGTAACATGCACTTACCTTTTATTTTGCATTAATTATATAATTTTATACATCTACTTTTAGTGCACAAAACGTTAAATTACTTCTGATGAGCAATTTCAGATTTCCTCTGTCAACTGCTAACACACCATCATAAGAGAGAGATAAAGAGGGTGTGGATTAAGGAAGCTCCCAATCTCAAGGTCAAGAATATGACATAGGAGTATGTGCCCCATTTAACAAGTTGTCAAGTGCTCTCGATCTTTGCTAAACTCTGTACTTTGCTTTGTGACAGCTGCAGTGAGCTCAGATTATGCTTCATGTCATTTACTGCTGTTCATTCAGGTTGGACACATGGAGACTAGGGTCTTATAAATCCAAAGTCTCCTGCAGTTAATCATGTGCTTCTCACACTGTGTAAGTGGGGAGCATGAAGACTAAAAGGACAAAATTTCCATGTTCTTTTAAGTGTAATAGAAAAAGCTGGACAGTCTTTCGTTAATGCTTTGCCCACAACTCAAGTTTGCACACTGTCCTGGTGCATTAGATTCCTTGGGCTGGGATTAAAAGTGAACAAACTACAAACCTACTAGCTGATAGCAACACAGATTAACTTGCTCCCAGCTTTGATCCAGGAAGTCTGATGTTGATGACCTTGAGCTCATGGGACACAGCACCCTCTTCCATGGGCACCACTGTGGAGTGAGGCCCAGGGAAGTCCTATTTCATCCTCAAAATAAGCAAAACGGAGAAAGAGGATGTTGTCATTTTTTATGGTGTAAAAGGCATATCTCCACATACAGTACCATAGCCTAAAATGCAAACTTCTCTACTTAAATGGTCCAAATGCTATTACATGTTACTTATCTTTGGCACATCATAGAATACTGCCTAAAATTGTGTGAGTGGAAGAACAATAGACCAACAAGTTACAGTGGAGTTCTGTACACCATGGGAAATCAGCTTCATTCAGGTAAAACCTTAGTGGTCCTTTCAGCTCCACCATCCTTAGTATGGAAATATGAAGCAGAAGAATAAACATTATCCAATCTCTTCTAAATAAATATATATGATTGAAGGTAAGGGAAGTTCCAAGGTATCAATAACTCTTGTTCTTCTGAAGTTGATTAGTGACTTTTACATGATCTTTTGTGGCTTGTGGATTCTTCTTATTTTTGGCTATGAGATAGAAACCAAAGCAAAAACATAAAAATGACCTCGTTTGAATAATGAACTAAAAGGAAATCATGATAGTGACTATAAATGATAGGCAGACAGAATAGAAACAGTAAGCAGTATATGCTGCTAGAGGGAATGCAACCTGGTACAACCACTGTGGACTTCAGGATGGAGTTTCACATGAAATTATCATATGATTTAACTACTCCTGCACTAGGTATATTCCTGAACAAATGTAAATCTTCATAAAACAGATATACTTCCACATCCATGTTTATTGCTGCACTATTCACAATAGTAAGAATTTAAATCAACCCCTTGTCTATCAACAGTTGAGTGGATTTAAAAAAAGATACATATGACAAAGAAATTCGTACAGTTATAATAAAAATAGAAATCACATAAAAGTGTTAATTTTTTCTCTGTGGCTCAATATATAGATTTGATTCAAAAAAGACTCATTGTGTATGTGAATAAAATATTTATTATTCTTCATTTGGGGATGGAGTTCACGCAACTTCTCCTGGTCCAGGCTGATTAGTAGCAGTCTGGAAATCTTCTACATCCTTGGTGTTTTCCTTACTGCATGTCCCATCAGTATCTGTGACAGTCATTGGGTGAGGTGGCACATGAGTGGTTGAGTCAGGGCATTTGCAAAGTCAAGGTAATCTTAGAAAACTTAGTGAGACCAAACTGAAAAAAAATAAAAGGTTGTACTTGCCGGGAGCCATCCCCAGCAGTGGATGGGTCCTACAGAGGGTGTAAGGAGTCGGCGGGGAAAGAAGTGAGCCAGGCCATGGTGGTCAGGAGAATCTCGCAGCCTGACTGACTAGCAGCCAGAGTGTTTCTTTATTTATACAGAATTTAGTTAGCAGGGATACATTCATGATGTTCCAAAACATAGATCATATCATTTTTGTTTTTGGACATGTGTTTCACTTTCTTTTGCTCATCTTTTAGTCATCATTAATAAACTATGACAGAACAGAGTTATCATTTTGAATCATTTTCCCTCAAGTTTTGACATCATTAATAAACAGAGTTACCATTCTTATTCATAAAACCATAACCCAATTTTTGAGAATCTAGAGGCATATGACAGCCTGTGCTCAGGCTAGTTGTTTTGGTTGCTTCAAGGACACTAGACCAAAACAAAATCTTCAACCACCCTGGACATTTTGCCATGTCTCAAGCAATGTATTATTAACTCTTAAGGGTCAGAGTGCCCAGGAAAAATCCTCAAGCTAAAGCTGATGGAGTAATTATTCAAATTCTGGCATAATACAATCAATGTTCACATTTATATCTCTATAAATTGGTCTATATGTCTAATCCTGGCATTTCATTGTTCCTTAGTCATATGACATTATAGTGGCTCTACATGAGCTAACTTCTAAGAGAGGGAGGTCCTAACACCTCATACTTTTATCATCTTTCCACTCCACACTTTGCTCATCAATATGTCTTTGTGTAGGGCAGTTGTATGCCACGTAATTGTCTGAGTGTACAGTGGGAAGAGCCTTGTAATCTCAACTATGGACAATTCCTCTAGCCCACTGAATCTTGTTGACCTTTTTAATTTTACTTTGTTTTGAATATCTTGTTCCAGTGTAAGTACAGGGACAGATGTTTCAAGAATGTCTCATAGCCTCATGAAGAAACCTCTGGCTTCTTCTTTATGTGTCACAACCTCCAAGGCATAAGGAAGACCTTCAAGTAGATAAGGTTACCTCCCTCAAAGTGGGGAGGGGGATAGTATGTTCAGGACTTTCCTGGATAAGCTTAGAAGCAGCATTCCTGGGAGAAGGCATAAATGATTCATAAGGAATTTTCCATCAACCCAATATCCTCAAGTTGTACAAATATTAAAAGTTCCCCAAGTATGTAACAGGTGGAAATGAAAACCAAAGGTGGCATGGAAGCCATCATGTGGTTCAGCTTTGCTGGATCTTTGTCAAGCAGCTGTGCTGGCTTTATGACTTCTGCCATTCCATTCAGATACGGCTGTGCCATGTACTGCTCTTACAATGAGATGTTTTGAGTACCTGGATGAGAATGCAACCTTGACAACACCTTGACGATAACCTGTGAGAGCTTGAGGAAAGGACCCAGACATACCCTGCTCAGATTACAGTTGCTGAGCTCATAAGTCACTGAGTTTGTGATAACTTCTTGTGCAGTACTAGGAAAGTCATATAATACAATATACATACATACATACATACATACATACATACATACATACATACATAACATGCTGAGATAGGACTGTAACTTGAAAAACTCAGAGATGTACATCTGAAAGTGTTACTAAGGATCATTTTGTTGAGCTTTCTCACTCCACATGCGGAGGATACAAAACCTCAAAGAAGGTTCATGAAGAAGTGAAGAGTGTCTAGGAAGTAAAACTTCCAAGACCATGAGTTGCACACTTGGGCCTCTAGAGTTCATGCACCTACAATGGGAGAACGACTAGAACATGAAAAGGGGCTAGACATGGTCACATGTAATTCAGCAGTCAGAGTGAAGAGGCTGGTGGGTTGCAGGTTCAGAGTCACTGTGTGCTAGATAGTGATTTCAAGGTCAGCTCAGGATATATAGTGAGACTTTGTACTCCTTCACCTAAGAAGACAACAGAAACTGAATCAGGCAAGAAGAGAATGTGGCCACATTGTGGAAGATATTATAGAGAAAGATGTGAATATTGGATGAGGAGAAAAGAACAGTTAATAAGTCTAAGCCCATGAATAAGCATCTGTGATGGGCACAGAGAGGCAGATCAGAAGTTAGGCAGTAAGTCAGCTGCAGGAGGCTTGGGTGTGTGATCTCCTGAAGGGGAAATTTGAAATCTCAAACAAATAGAACTCAAAATGTGACATTAGAGAGAGGATGTCAACTCCTGTCTTCAAGACAACTAGCAATCTTCAATATTCAAAGCTTTTATTTTGAGAGACCAAGGAAATTTTCCTGTAAATTTTAAATGATTGTATACTCAGCCTATTGAATATAAAAATTATGCTTTGAAATAGTATCACGGGGATCTTTTTTAAGGAAGCAAATTGAAAATTATAAAGCATACATGGTGGGACAAACAATAATTAGTTTAAGAAATCTCTGTTTCACAGCTTCTTCCTCTTTACAAACAAGATTTCTAAAATCACATAGTTGAGATATCTGGTGAGAAACAGCTTAGAGACTAAACTTCAGTAAACAGCAACCCCAGGAGGTTTGTATTTAGCCCTGGAGCACTATGGGAGGAAACTTATAACTCTGCTGACAGAAATAGCACACAGCATCATCAGCCTCAACAGGATAGATGGTGAGGGTGAAGTCTGTCCCAGACCCACTGTCACTGAACCTGGCAGATATCCCAGATGCTAGAGTAGATGCTAAAGAGATGAGGAGTCTGGGGGGCTCTCCTGGTTTCTGTTGGTGCCAGTGCATATAACTATTAGCAGAGGAAGTGACACTCTTGCTGGCCCTGCAGGAGATGGCTGCCCTGTGCCCTAGAGGCACAGGCATTGAAGCTGGAGACTGGGTCAGCATGATGTTACCAGTGGAACCTGAAATAATAAGCACATCTTGTTGTCACATATATACTAAAATCACCCCACTGAAACACCATTATGTGTGTGGAATCTGTAACAGCACTCATGAGCTACACTTTGAGAAGCCATAAAATAAAAGGGAAATGTAACACTAATTAAATGCCATAATTTCAATGGTCAGGACATCAAGGCATAGAAAACAACAAGGGCTATAAGGGATGTTTCCAACACTGTATCCTCTAACCTGGAACCCAGAGCAGCAGTACCCACAACAGGAGAACAGTTGACCCCATCTCTGAGACCTGGACTAGAGGCTGCTTCTTGGGCACTGGCAAGCTGCCTTTAGAGATATTTGAGCATTCTGCACTGTAGCTAAAGTCTACATGCAAATCAGCTCAGAAAACCTTGACTTGGTGCTCAAAGGACACCTGCTCTTGTTTTACCCTATGGCAGTTAGGATTAGCAAAGGATTCCCTATCTCTAGAGTGTTCTAAGCGGGGCATCCCAGGTGATTTTTTGGCTGGCCTTTTGGAATTGTCACTTTTTATTATTTTGAGGTCCCATGTGAGGAGTTCACTGTCACTGCTCTGATGTAAAGAATGTGAGTTGCAGAAGCCCTGTGATCCCTCAGAATTAAACTTTTAAAAAAGATGTATTTAGGGCTGGAGGGATAGCTCAGCCGTTAAAGGCTAGGCTCACAACCAAAAAAAAAAAAAAAAGATGTATTTATATTTATTCTGTGTGGAAGTGTTTCCTCTACAAGTACCACAATCCTGTTGCCCTTGGATTCCAGAAGAGGGCATTGGGTCATTTGGAATTATTGTGGTAGATAGCTGTGAACTGCCATATGGATGCTGGGAATTAATCCTATATCCACTGCAAGACCAAGAAGGACTCTTATCCACTGATCCATCTCTAGTCTACACTAATTTTTGTGCCTCATAACAGCAACATATTTTTGCATTGGGATACTTCTCAGCAAGAGAAAATAACTGGTGTAGCATGAATCTTAGAGAGTCTTATTAATAAAATCAAACCTGAGGCCAGTAATTGGGGTGAACACTGGAAGGTCAGAGAGACAGAATAAGCCACAGCTATCTCACCTTACCGGATCCTCAGCTGGTCTTGTTTCCTCAGACTGGATGCCCCGAGCCCTCATCCAGAATGGGTCTCAGCTGAACTGCTGCTAGAAGCCTGAAAGCTAAACCAGCCACATGCTTCTCCAGGCCAAATGCCTCTCCAGGGCAAATGCCTCTAGTTTCTGGTCCTCACGCCTTATATACCTTTCTGTTTTCTACCACCACTCCCTGGGATTAAAGGCGTGCTTTCTGGGATTAAAGGTGTGGGTCACCATGCCTGGCCATTTCCCTTGTGGCCTTGAACTCACATAGATCCAGAGGGATTTCTGTCTCTGGAATGCTAGGATTAAAGGTGTGTGCTACCACTGCCTAACCTCTATGTTGAATATTGTGGCTGTTCTGTCTCTGATCCCAGATAAGTTTATTAAGGTACACAATATTTTGGAACACAATATCACCACAAACTGGATTTAATAAGATTGAGAAAAAGGAGTGTGTCCTGGATCAGATGACAAGGGACATTGGCTCCACTAAGAGGCTTTAATCTAAATATCATCAGGAGCAGAAGAAGCAGTGAGCTGTGAGCATGGGATGAAGAAGGAGGCTGGAAACCTAACTTAGAATGAACAGGCATCACTGAGGATAAAGCAGGTCTCTCCATCTTCTCACTCCAAAGCCAATGTTGAGTCCACATGAAGCCTTCACAAACGGAGGAACATTTAACCCTGTAACCAGTAACACCTCAGATTCCATACCTCCTCTCAGTCAGCATCCAGCTTAGGGGTCCCAGCTTGGTCTGTGGACAGAATGTCAGATATCCCGGCAATGTCCCTACTATGAAACCCAGGGCAGATAATGATGCTGGACTTTGTGTACCTCTGGACACTCACCATACCTTCTACTCCTCACAGGATTACAGCTTTTGAGAAAAACCTCAGGTTAGCTGGGAAGTGACACTGGTTCATAGTAAGCATTTGCTTTCTCTGTGGCACCTCAATGGAGGTACTGACAATGTGAGAGAAAGTCAGAGATTTCTGTTTCCAGGTATTTGACAGGTAGAAATGGCTCAGACCCTGATGTCTTTGAATAGTATCATTGTATTTGAAGAAACTGAGTGAAGTTTAGTGCTCTCCAATCAAGGACTGCAGTACATTGCAGCATGACTGTCCCCACAAAGCCAATGCAGTAAATCCATGGTTCCAGACTGGTTTTTTTGTTTGTTTGTTTGGTTGGTTGGTTGTTTGTTTTTTTTTTTTTTTTCCTTTTTTTGTGGTGGTGGTGTTTTGGTTTGGTTTGGTTTGGTTTTTGGTGTTGGTGAAACATGTATGAATACAGGGCTACTAGAAAGGTTTGAGGTCACTAACCTTGTGCTCACATGGAGAACTATGTGTCGTGATCTCCTCCTCTTTCCTGCCCACAGGATGCTCAGCTTTGCTCCACAGACTCCTGCCCCTGTTGGGCTACCTCACCACAGACTCACACGGGGCTTTCTTCTCATGGAGCAGAACCTCCAAAACTGAGCCAACATTAAACTCATTATTTCCTTTTCTTCTCAACATTGAAGCAGTTATGTACACACAGAGCTTCACCCTTTCAATGTAATTCAAAGCAAGAGGTGCTTAAGATACTGTACAACTGAACACTGTAACATTCACTTCAGTTGATGTTAGTGAGATTGTCACTATTGCTTGTGGTGGTATTGTGTTCCCTGAAATATTGTGCAGGCTAATAAACTTATCTGGGGTCAGAGAACAGAACAGCCACAATATTAAATATAGAGGATAAGCAGTGGTAAAACATGCCTTTAATCCTAGCATTCCAGAGGCAGAAATCCCTCTGGATCTCTGTGTGTTCAAAGATACAGCCAAGCATGGTGACTCACACCTTTAATTCCAGAAAGTGAGCCTTTAATCCCAGGGAGTGATGGCAGAAAGCAGAAAGGTATATAAGGAGTGAAGACCAGAAACTAGAAGCTTTTGACTGGTTAAGCTTCAGGCTTTTGAGAAGCAGTTCAGCTGAGATTTATTCTAGATGAGGACTCAGAGGCTTCCAGTCTGGGGAAACAGTATCAGCTGAGGAAATGGCAAGGTGAGGTGGCTGTGGTTTGTTCTGCTTCTCTGATCTTCCAGCGTTCACCCCAATACCCAGCTCCAGGTTTGATTTTTATTAATAAGACCTGTTAAGATTCCTGCTACAATTCTTTTCCAATTCTGTAGGCAATGTCCCTGGGATATTGATGTGGATTGCAGTCTTGTATCACACTGTTACCACAGCCTTCATGGCTTTCTCTATTGGTAAGTGTGGAAGATCTTTCCATCCTCTATCTTCTTCAACTTCATTATTAAACATCCCAGTGATTTCATTTTAGGGATCTTTAACTTCCTTGCTTAAACTGGTTCCCAGGTAATTGTTTTGAAGTTGTGAATGGAATTCACCCCTGGCTTCTTTCTTAGTAACTTTGTTACTATTATACAGAAAAGCTACTGATTTTTTTTTAGGTTGACTTTATATAGTCCTCTATGTTTATATCCTGCTCTTTGCTGAAAGCATTTTCGGGTCTAAGAATTTTATGGTTGGATTTTGAGAGTCTTTTAAGTATAAGAATGTTTTGTTATAATTTGACTTTTTCCTTTTATTTCTCATCCTTGCCTTTTTTCTATGACTGAGGTTTGAGCATAACATTGAATAAGAGTGAGAGAATAGGTGTGCACCCTTTTCTCATTTCAGATTTGTGAAGCATTGATATTTTCCCTCACTTAGTATAATTATAATGATATTTTTATCATTTATAATCTTTGTTTTTGCTTTATATTGTTTTACTATGTCATTACACATTTCTTTCAGAAATTCATTTTTGTTTTATCATTATTATTATTATTATTAGTAGTAGTAGTAGTAGTAGTAGTAGTAGTATGTAATCCCATTGTGAAGTGGCTTGTCAATCAACTACAACACTGTCTATCAGATGCACAGTTAAAAACAGCTTGGCTTTTACCTTCTTGCAGGAGGGAATGGGGGCTGGGTTGGAGCAGGGAGGCTGAAGGGGCGGGAGGAGGGAAGAGGGGAAATCTTTGATTGGTATGTAAATTGAATAGAAAAGTTTAATTAAACAAAACTATAGCTAGGCTCAGAACTGCCCAGATCTGTCATTCTCTCATCCTCCACCTCTTCTGTTGCTACCAGGCCCCTGGTATCTGGATCAGTAACACAGTTGCAGGGATGGGGACCTATTTCTGTGTTTCTTGAGCTGGCAACCACACAGTGCCCTTAGCTCTCTGGAGATGCTTTAGAAGCATGAAGTTGCAGAAGCATGTTTTGTGCACTCTCCCATTTCAAACTGGAGCCAGCACTGTTTTCTGAAGTTAGACAGCCAGGACAACTGTGTATGGATCGGCTGCCTTTTAAACCAAGGTTTATTCAACTCCTTCACAGCCTTCTCAGCATCCTCTTCAAGGAGAAACTTGACATACAAGTTCCCCAATAGGTGGGCTCCCAAGATGTTGCAGACCTTCATCTCCACTAGTACGCTGGTTCCACGTCAGTAAAGACTTCCTCAAAGAACCCATCACAGTGCTCCTGGATCTCCATGTCTTTCACAGAACAGTGTAAGCCATCAGATGTCTGTGTACTATTTGGGGCTTTGTTTGATATTGTCAATAAAAATGGTCTCCCTAAGGGTCAGTTTATTATGCAACCAAAAAACGTCTGCCTCCTTGACCACATGCTCCAATTTTGAAGAAAAATAAAGAGTTGACTTTGTCTGTCTCGGTGTTGACAATAGAAGTCAAGTATTATGCCATCTGCCAGCAGAAGCTGAAGACACGGCTGCACATGCCACTAACTGTGCCCTGTATTCTTAATTATCCAGGAAAGATCCTTCTATTCCTGGTTCACTCAGGGGTTTTATCATGAATTTAAATGAGTTTTCTGAACTAGTCAAGATGATGACAGGATTTCTGCTTAAGCACTGTGTGCTGAATTGCAGTTAGTATTTTTGTGTTTGAGCCAAGCTTTCATCCCTCAATAGAAGCCAATTTGTCTATAGTGTACACTCCTCTTCACGGGTTCTTAGATTTCATTTGCAAGAATTAGGGGGTCCTTGTATTAATCAGGGAAATTGGTCTCTCCTCTCTGGCTTCTTTTTCTTTTTTATCTTTGCTTTGTCATCTGGGTAATGCTGGCTCCATAAAATGAGTCCGGTGGTGTTCCTTCCTTTTCTATGGCATGGAACAGTTCCAGGAGTGTAAATGTCAGCTCTTCATTAAAGGTCTGGAAAAATTCTGCAAAGCATTCATAAGTCTTAATAATTTTATAAATAAATTATTTGTATTATAACTTTGAAATGTTGTACAAGAAAAAACTGAAAATAATAATGCTTTATTACTCTCCACTTAGAAAGAAACGGCATTGCAAAATGTTGGCATTAAGACAAAAATTATATTTCTTCTATTCAACAGGTGCTATACTTGACAACTTTTGCTAATGAGTTCACTAAGACTTGCTCCCCTTTCCCCTATGAAAAGTTTTACATTGCAAGTATTACCTTTGAATGACTACTACTGGAATATGCATTTGGAATGTAGTCCAAAACAAAATGTGCTACTAATGTAAAATATGTTCTAAAGACTTACACACAGTGTCTTTTTACATTTTAAAGTAGCTAAAAATTACAATTCCTACGCAGCTCTTATCATGCTGTCTGGTGCTAAGAGGACCAGGTGTCCTCATGTCACCTGCCCCTTCCACAGGGATGACCAGGAGCACCCATTGAAGATACCAAGTGTGTCTTCATGGACAGCTCCCTCTACAGCAAGGGTCTGTAAGGCAGACTGGGAGAAACACTTGAAAACAAACAGGCTGCAGTTTTGATTTACCACTATCTTACACATTTGTTATCTACTTTAAAAATTGGATTGCAAAATAAACTAGTTATTTTATGATTTTTTTTAATTTTTCTATTGAACATAATAATCCTTATTCAACAGAAAAGGTAAACTTCTTCTATAATTTATAACTTCAGAGCTGTCAAATATTAGGACTGTCATATATTGGACCTTGCCTATATTAAGGGATACATTAACCTATGCCATTACTTGTCACGTTATAACAGCCTCAATAAGCCCGTGAGAACTTGCTGTTTCCCTGTACAGAAATTACAACAGTCATCTAAATACAGAAGATGCTCCATAGTTCAGCTGTCAGATTGTTCCCACTATGAGGTCCACCTTTCTCTACCCATTTCACGAGAAAGAGCTGATTTTCTGACATGTAAAAAATGAAAAGCACACATCTAATCTCTAAAATGTGGCTGAGGATGAGTTCTCTTCTTCCACTGTAGCCGAAGAGTGAGACCTTTTGCTGTAAAACCTGCTAATCATGGTCTTCTGATATTATGGAACCTGCTCATAAGTCATCTCAAATGTGATTTCTGTAGTTTTCAGTAAAATCACCTAAATGTATGTTCTTTTTCCTGTTGGTTCAGCAAAGTTAATTCTGACATGTTACTCTGGTGGTGTTCATGTTTGACTGTGTAGTGAAATCATATTTTTCAAAAAGTGTCCCAACAGTGGCATATTTTCATCTGTTTTCCAACAAAGTCACTCAGATCCAATTTCCAACTAAAACTCACTACATCTGCAAGAGCAATTAGCACATCTACTCCACTTTGGTGCAGCTCCCACAGAACATCTAAAACAAAGTCTAATTCTGTGCATAACTTGTCCAGCTCTCCATTCTTTAACTGTGAGTCTCTTCCATTTCTCAACTCCCTGTTGTGCTCAGTTTCTACTACTTGGCGTGTTTGCTGTATTAGCGCTTGAGTTCCTGCTCTCTGCTTATGTTCTGTCTCCATTTGCATACTCATCCTTTCTAAGCCCATGAAATGTTTCACCTCTGGTGTATGGTTTTCATTATCTTCTTTCAATTCTCCCAAGAGTTTTGTAATCTGTCCTGTATGATTTCTTCTTGAACTTTATAAATGCAAGGATTCTTGTTTACCCTGCAAATCATTAACTTGACCATGGAAATGTTTTATAAGCACCTCTTTAGTTGTGATTTTGCAATTCAGTTTGACTGCTTTGGAAGAGAAATTTTCGAAGGCATTTTGGCAAAGGAGATTCTCTTATGTCTCTCTGATACTAAGCTTTGAGGGGCTCAACATATGTGGCCGTGTTGTCCTTGACCCTTTTCACAGGATTTTCAAATTGCTCTATTGATACTTCATGTTCTATTCTCAGCTTATTTCTCTCTGAAATCAATCTGTCTGTCTCATTTCTCAATCTGTAGTTTTCTCATAAAATATTTGAAATATGGGAATCAGTAAAGGCAGGTCTGTGGTACAGTTTGGCATTTAGGATTCCAGGGAAAGCATTTGCATTTCCTCTATTTGGGTGCCAAACTTCTTCCTTCAGCCTTTTGGCAGAAGGTTCCTCTCTGATCCTGGGGCTATGCCTGGACATCATCATTCTTCTCTCCTTCTGCAGCCTCTCCACAGTTTTCAACAGGTCTTGTATCTCTCTCCCCTTTTCTCCCATTTCTTAGTCGAGTCTTTCCAGCTGTGTTTTAGCAAGTGCCTGCTCTACCTGGAATTCTATGGACTGGAGGTTCTGATCCTCCTTGTCATTCTTCTTGTGATCTAACAGCATTTTCATGTTTAAGAACATCTATTTCAGCTTCCAGACTTTTGACAGTGATATAATGGACTTCCTTTATGCCCCCAAGTTCTGTCTTGAGTGCTTTTCATAGACATTTTATTGCTGTTTCAATAGTGTTACTTGCTATGGTTCTGATAAAGTTGTTGATATTCTTTTGATTTAATTTTATGACAGATGTGTGTAGAAACACCAATTTCTTCTAGATGTTCCAGTTTTGAGCAGAAGTATAAGATTTCTAAATACTCCTTGGTAATCACCAGGATTTCATTTTAATCTGTTGCAAGCCTCTCTCTTCTATCTCTGATTATATTAATTTAGATATCTTTCTTTTCTCTAAGTTAGTTTGCATGCTGTTGCCCATGCATTTATTTAAAGAACAAACTGTGAATAATTTTATGTATTGCTATTTTAATCTCCATTTACTTGTCACCGCCTACCACTGACTGCCTCTGAGTTTGATTTAATCATTTCCTTAGAGCTTGAGGCTCATCATTAGGTGTTTATTTGAGAGCTCTCTGAATTTGGTCATTTACTTGAGGTCTTCTTGTTTTTTAATGTAGGCATTCAAAGCCATAAACTTTCCTCTAAGCATCACATAGCTGCCTCCCAAAGATTCAGGGAAGCTGTTCTGTCAATTTCATTTGACTCTAGAAATTATTTGTTTTTCTCTCTTACTTCTTCAATAAATCAATGGTAATTCAAGAGGATATTGTGCTGATTCCAATTAATTATTTGGTCCCTGTAATTTCTCTCTGTACTGGTTTCTAGTTTCATTTAGATTTTCTTATTCTTTTTAGAATTTACATTATGACTTAAAATGAAATCTATTTTTAGAAGGTACATGGGATCTAAGAATGATAGATAATATACATGTATACATGATAGCTGGGATATATTTTAAATGTCAGGGTGGCCATCCATTTTTCATGCAGTTTAATTCTAAAATTTCTAGAGTGGTTTTCAATTTGAATCTAAAGAAGAGAGCACTGTGCTGAAATGACCCTCTGATATTGTATCAGAACAAATCTGAACTTCTGTGTTCATTCGATGTGGGGCACCCTTTTTTCTTGCAATCTGTTGGCTACCAGTCCAATGGGCAGAAGTCGTGACAGAGAGCTTTAAATCATCTGTGAACACAATAGAAATAGCCTTCTGGAAGGCATCTTCAGTGAAGCAGCTCAACTTTATTCCAGAGTGAAGGGAAATTTAAAGGGTGGAGACAGTGACTGAATACAAAAAGCCCAATTATTGCTATCTGGCAAATTATTTAGCCCTGACACCCATTTCTGACTTCAGTTTGTGAAAATGTATTCTGAGTAGTCTAGGCTATAGAAAATAACTTGATTCTGTAGCCCCTAATGAGAGCTGCAGAGGTACTTAGACAATCAGTAGTTACAGAATAGAAAAATATATTTCAAGATTTAAAACACTTTTTATGTCACTGTGCCTTGGAAAATACCAAAGTGGCCCAATATTAGGAGATTTAAAGTCAACCTGAGTTCCAATCAAAGTACTTAAGACACAGCTCTCTTTCTGTAAAAACTTGAGAAAGCCAGCACTTCTGTTAATCACAAAATGTTAATTTTCAATGTTACTACACTTAGAAATATAGGATGCATGCACAAATTCCTTATTTTTCTTAGACTCCTCAATAGTTTAATTTTATAAAGCTATCTCTCTAAACATATAACAATAACTGGTTCTTTCTTTGAAGCTGCAGCTGGGAGATTACAGCCCAATCAACACGAGAGCTGTCCTTCACAATTTCCATACTGCACATATATCAGTAACTGTGAAAGCCTCTGTGAAACCTCAAGTGGATTAGGATTCTATTCTGGCACATGAAGGATTGTGTGAGAACATTTACAAATTCAAGGTAATCTTGGGAAACTTAATGAAACCCTATTATAAAATTAAAAGAAAAAAAAGTTATGCCAACATCCTCACTGTCCCTAAAAGGAAATTCTTTTGAGCACCTGGATGAGAATGCAGCCTTGACAACATCTTAGCTGTAGCCTATGAGAGCCTGAAGAGAGAACCCAGACAACCCCTGCCCAGAAAATACCTGTTAGGATTGTAGTCACTACGTTTGTGCTAACTTATTGTGCATCAGTAGGAAAGTAACACAATATGGTTTCAATATCCTGAATTGGAATTAAACTTGAAAAACTCAGAGATCTGTATCTCAGAAAAATTGCTAGGGATCATTCTCTTGAGCTTTCTCCACATGGGGAAGATGCAGAAGTCCAAAGAAGGCTCAAAGAGAAGTGGAGGGTGTGTACAAAGGAAACCTTCGACAACCATGGCTGTGCACTGCACCTTTGGGCCTCTAGAGTTCATGCACCTGCAATGGTAGAACAACTATAAAATGAAAAGGAGCTGGACACGGTGACATATCATCCAGCAGTCAGGGAGGAGGGGCAGGTGGGTTTCAGGTTAAGGGTCACTAGGCACTAAATAGTGATTTCCAGGTTAGCTGGTGATATACATATAACACACACACACACACACACACACACACACACACACACACACACACA
>CABHPR010140688.1:13928-35028 GCA_902168415.1 Peromyscus melanophrys | reverse complement strand
ACACACACACACACACACACACACACACACACACACACACACACACACATATATATATATATATATATGATACTTGACACTCACCCCATATTAAAAGAAAGAAAAATGTAAAGCAGGCAAGAAGAGAATGTGGCCACATTGTGGAAGATATAATAGAGAAAGGTGTGAGTATTGGACAAGGAGAAAAGAACAGCTAATGAGTCTAAGACTGTGGATTAGCATCTGTGATCAACACAGAGATGCAGAACAGAATACAAGCAATAAATCAGCTGGAGGAGCCTCTTGTGTATGGTCTACTGAAGAGGGACTTTGTAATCTCAGGAAAATAGAAGAAGAAATGTGACATTAGTTTGAGAATGGCAGCTGTGTCTGCAACACCACTAACAATCTTCAGTGCTCATGCTCTGATTATTTTGAGAGACTGAGGAAAGGTTCCTGTAAGTTAAATTGGTTGTCTACTCAGTCTATTGAACACACAAATTCACATACAGGTGCATGCATTCACACAGATGTGTGCACACACATATAATATTTTAAAAAGAAAATCTTTAATAAAGAAGCAAATTGAAAAGTTATAAAGCATCCGTGTTTGGACAAACACTCATATCAGTTTAAGAAATCTCTGTTTCACAGCTTCACATTTTTTACTAACAAGATTTCTAAAATCACACAGTTGAGATGTATGGGAAAAGACACAGCTAAAATTGAGACTCAATGAGTAGCAACCCCACGATCGTTTTGTTTAGTCCTGATGCACTGTAGGAGGAGACTTCCTAGTCTGCTGACAGTAGTAGCTTACAGCATCATCAGCCTCCACAAGATGAATGGTGAGGGTGAAGTCTGTCCCAGACCCACTGCTGCTGAACCTGGCAGGGACTGCAGATATAGATGCTCCATATATAGGACTGCTCCATAGATGAGGAGTTTGGGGGGCTGTTTTGTTTCTTTTTGCACCATTGCATATAATTACTACAAAATAAACTGACACTTTCACTGGCCTTGCAGGAGAAGGTGGCCCTTCACCCTAGAGATGCAGTCAATGAAGCTGGAGACCTGGTCAGCACAATGTCCCCAGCGGAACCTGGTATGACAAGCACACACTGCTGTCACAGATGTACTGAAAGCACCCCAATGTAAAACCATCACATATGTGGAATCTGTGTTAGTCATGTGTTAGACACTCTGAGAAGTCATAAAATAAAAGGGAAACTTAAAACCAATTAAAGGTCATCATTTCAATGATCAGGACACCAAAGCATGGAAAACAACAAGGACTACAAGGGATGCTCCAAAACTGCACCCTCTCACCTGGAACCCAGAGTAGCAGTACCCACAGCAGGAGAACAGCAGACCCCATCTCTGAGAGCTGGAGGAGAGGCTGCCTCATGGGAACAGGCAAGCTGCCTGGTCTCAATATGCAAATCAGCCCAGAAAAGTTTGATTTGGTGCTCAAAGGACACCTGCTCTTGTGTCACCCTATGGCAGTTAGGATTAGATAAGAATTCCCTAGAGTATTTTACGTGTATCCCAAGTGATTTTGTGGCTGGCCCTGGGGAATCACGGTCTGTTACTTTGAGGTTCCATCTGGGGAGGGCACTCTCACTGCTCTGCTTGCTGGGAAGGATTTGAGTAGTTTTCCATTTCCCCTACTCCTCAACTTTATTAATGTTTTCCGGCTTATAGTGTTGGACATACTAGATTCCTTTCCTGATAGCCATTATTCATCTATTTCTCTCATGACATGTACATTATGTCTGTGCTCTCATGATTGAAACACTATTTTTTCTGTGTGCATAGTATTTTATTGTATCTTCTGAAGTGCTGTCTTCATGGTAATGAAACATCTTAGTTGGTAATTGTCTTGTAATGTCCTTATTTTTCCCTCAATTTATAATACAATTTTGCTTTTTATTGCTGAGTAATATTCCATTGTGCAAATGTACCATATTTTCTTTATCCATTCTTCTGTTGAGGGGCATCTAGGTTGTTTCCAGGTTCTGGCTATCATGAAAGGCTATATTTGAAAGCAAATGGATGGAACTAGAAAAAAACCTGAGTGAGGTAACCCACACACAGAAAGACAAACACGGTATGTACTCACTCATAAGTGGATATTAGACATAAATCAAAGGGTAACCAGACTACAATCCACAACCCCCAAGGAGCTCAGTAACAAGGAGGACCCTAAAAGGGACATGCATAAATCTCCCTGGAAGAGGGAATGAGATAAGATCTCCTGGGTAAACTGGGAGCATGCACAGGGAGGGGTAAAGGGGATGGCAGATGGAAACATGAGGGAACAGGATTGTTGAGTTGGGGCAGGGACAGAGAGGGAGAACAAGGAAAGAGATATCTTGATAGAGGGAGTCATTATGGGGTTAGGGGGAAACCTGGTGCTAGAGAAATTCCCAGGAATCCACAAGGATGACCCCAGCTAAGGCTCCAAGCAATAGTGGAGAGGGTGTCTGAACTGATCTCCCCCTGTAATCAGATTGGTGACTACCCTAACTGTCATCATAGAGCCTTCATCCAGTGACTGAAGGAAGCAGATGCAGAGATCCACAGTTAAGCACTGGACTGAGCTTCTGGAGTCCAGTCAAAGAGAAGAAAGAGAGATTTTGTGAGCAAGAGGGGGTCAAGAATATGATGGGAAAATCCACAGAGTCAGCTGACTCAAGCTAGTGGGAGCTCAGGGACTGTGGACTGATAGCTAGGGAACCCGCACAGGACCTAACTAGGTCCTCTGAATGTGGGTGACAGTTGTATGACCTGATCTGTTGTGGGGCCCCTGGCAGTGGGACCAGAATTTATCCCTAGAACATGAACTGGCTTTTGGGGGCCCACTCCCTATGGAGGGATATCTTGCTCAGCTTTGATGCAAGGGGTGGGGACGACTTGGTCCTGCCTCAACTTGATATGCCAGACTTTGTTGACTCCCCATGGGAGGCCTTACTCTCTCTGAGGAGTGAATGTGGAGTGGGGGGGTGGGAGTTAGAGGAGGGGAAGGAGGAGGAACTATGGTTGCTATGTAAAAAAAGAAAAAATACAATTTTGCTGAACATAGGTAACCCCTTTAACAATTACTTACTATCAAGACCTGAAATACATTGTGCCATGTTCTCTAGACTTTAAGGTTTTGAATGAGAGTTCAGATGTCATTCTGACAGATTTGTCTTTGGAGTTGAGTTGGCATTTGTCCATTATATCATTGGACTTGGATTTTTTCTTTTGTACTTTTTACATTATAGACACAATCTGTGACATGGGGAGGTTCTTCTCTGGTGTTGTCCATTTAGACAACTAAATGCCTTTCTGTGTTTGTCACTTTTTCTCTTTATATGAAATTTTCTGTTCTCATTTCACTCAATATGTCCCCTGTGTCTTTGGTTTTTATCTCAGCTCTTCTATATCTTATGATTCTAGGTATGGGTCTCTTCATCACATGTTAGAATTGTTTGACATTGTGGTCATGATAATTTTTTTAACATTTGATGCTTCAATGCTGTTTCTTCTACTACAACCTTGATCCAGGATGTCCTTCTTCTGTTTTTTGAGACTGTTGATGATTTCTTTGTTCAGTGTGTTGAATCTAACACACTCAGTTTAATTCCCAGCATTCCAATTGTGTTTTTCCCCTTACTCACTTTTTCTGCCCTGTAGCTGCTTGTTTTGTTCATCTTGCGTATATTTGTCCATATATAACTAGCTTCCTGTGTGGTGATACATTGTGTCCCCCATATATTGTGATACCTAATAAAACTTATCTGGGGTCAGAAAACAGAACAGCCACTAGATTAGACATAGGAGCTAGAAAATGGTGGCACACACCTTTAATCCTATCACTCAGGAGGCAGAGATTCGTTTGGATCTCTGTGAGTTCAAGGCTACATGAAAAACAGCCAGGCATGGTGACACATACCTTTAATTCCGGCACTTGAGATCTCATATCTAGCTTGGGAAAGACACACATCTTTAATCCCAAGAAGTGATGGCAGGAAGCAGAAAGGTATATAAGGCATGAGAACCAGGAACTAGAGGCTTTTAAGCTTCTAGGATTTTTAGCAGCAGTTCAGCTGAGATCCATTTGGGTGAGAACTCAGAAGCTTTCAGTCTGAGGATTCATGGAAACAGAATCAGATGAGTTGTTGGGGTGAGGTTGGCTGTGGCTTGTTCTGCTTCTCTGATCTTTCAGAATTCACCCTAATATCTATCTGGCTTTGCAGTTTATTTTTTTTATTAATAGGACCTTTTAAGATTTGTCTTACATTTCTGACTGAATAAATTTTTTGTTTGTATCTCTTATGGTGATTCACATTTTTATGAGTATGTTTTTGAAATCTCCACCCAACATTTTACCTATCTCAGATCTTTGAGTTGAACCCTTATGGGAATTATGATCCTTTGGGGCATCATTTTTTATTTGATTTTTAAGGATCTTGTGTTTCTGTCTTACGATTTGTAGCTCCTGGTTTACACAACCCTTTTAGTTTATCTGATGCTTTTCTAAATTTATCAATATACACTCAAGTTTCACTACTCAGAATCACTCAGCTTTAAGGTATTTGTTGGAGATCAACAACAATTTTATGTAGTCTATAACACACTTGTTTGCTGTGGGATGGTCTGTATGTCAAACATGTTGCTTATTGGTCAATAAATAAAACACTGATTGGCCAGTGGTCAGGCAGGAAGAAGTATAGGCGGGACAAGGAGGAGAGAATTCTGGGAAGTGGAAGGCTGAGGAGACACTGCCAGCCGCTACCATGACAAACAGCATGTGAAGATGCTGGTAAGCCACAAGCCATGTGGCAAGGTATAGACTTATAGAAATGGATTAATTTAAGATATAAGGACAGTTAGCAAGAAGCCTGCCACGGCCATACAGTTTGTAAGCAATATAAGTCTCTGTGTTTACTTGTTGGGTCTGAGCGGCTGTGGGACTGGCAGGTGAGAGAGATTTGTCCTGACTGTGGGCCCGGCAGGAAAACTCTAGCTACACTTGTTCCCTGCCATATCTCCAAAATAGGTGCTCAATAAGTTTCTTAACCAGAATATGGACATGATTAGTTAGCACATTGATTTTAAAGAGAAGTACAAAATATTACTTTCTGAAAACATTAACCTTTATTAATTTATATGAAATGTAAACACTTGAAGGCAGAATCTGCTGACATAATATTATATCCAACATTAGAGTGGACAGAGGTTTCTCAGATTCTACAGTTGCAAATCAGATATGGAGACTTCAGAGGGAGATGTGACCTGAAAAACAAGGGCAACAAATATCATATTTCCCTCTTTTGTGGATCCTAAATATGTGGATTCTGAGTATGTGAAGTCCATGTATGTATTATGTATATATGTGTGTGTATATGGATATGTGTGTATCTATGTATGTATATGTGCATATGTGTGCATGTATATGTATGTGTTGAGTATAGGGATGTGTCTGTATGTATGACATAGACAGATAAAAGCAGAAGAGGGACTAGGGAAGAAAAGATAGCAGGAAAGGGAAGGAGGAATGGGAAATGTTAGTGCATATGGTCAAAATATATGATATACTGGAAAAACATTGCTTTTAAGAAAATTGTGTAAAATGACTTAACATCAATAAAATATTTTAAGAGTCAGCAAGATGGATCAGATGGCAAAGACACTTGACACCAAGCCTGATGACAAACCTGAGCTTGATACCAGAACCCAATTGACAAAGAGATATTCAAGTCCAAGTGTCCTCTGACCTCTAAAAATATGCCATGTTACATGTGCACCTAAAAACATGCACACTCATATGCATATTAAATAAAATGTAAAAAAAAAAGTTAAAGGAATTTATGGAAAGGAAAAGAAAAAAACAGAAGAAATTGAGAGCAGTAAGGAAGTAAGAAAGCACTCCAGAATCTAGAATTCTAGAATCTAAGAAAGAATTCCAGAATCTAGAAAAAAAGCAGGAAACACTCTTTCCACAGCCTCCAAACCAACATACAGTTTGCCATCATTGTCACTTCAGCCCATAGACTCTTATGATGGACACCAAACTCCAGAACTATAAAGAGAAAAATACCTCATATTCAAGCACAGAAGGAACAGCAAAATAATGCTGAGTTCTCCTTTGTATTATCATATAAAGGTTTTTCATACCAGAATACATAATACACACTGAACTCATTAATTTTGCTGGGGACTGCAAACATTTTTGTGAGTGTTCATTGATGTTCAGGCTCTCAGGCAGAAAGGGGAAGTATGCAGGTCCAAGGCTGTGTGTGGTGCAGGCAGCTGGTGAGACTCTCAGAGGAGGTTTTTGTTGGAGACTGAAGCACTGTGGGAGGAGTATCATAACTCTGCAAACAGTAGTAATCTGCCAGATCTTCATCGTGGACACTGCTGATGGTGAGAGTGTAACCTGTCCCAGATCCACTGCCTGTGAAGCGATCAGGGACCCCAGTGTACCGAGTGGATGCCCAGTAGATCAGCAGTTTAGGAGATTGCCCTGGTTTCTGCTGGTACCAGGCCAAGTAGTTGTAGGAGCCTAAAGTAAGACTCTGACTGGACTTGCAGCTGATGGTGACCTTCTCTCCTACTGACACAGCCAGGGAGGATGGAGACTGAGTCATCATGATATCTGCACAGGCACCTGCAATCAGGAATATCAATGATCATGCATAATAAAAAAAAACCACAGAATTCAATACAGGTGAAATTTCTCATTTAATGTTCTTGTAATGCCATATTGTCAGAATATTATTGCATAAAAAACATTACACCGGGGCAAACACTGTAATTTTTTTATATACAAAGAAGTGACCCTAAAAGATTATAATACTTTAAAATTTCTCACCAGACACCCAGAGCAGCAGGAACATGAGGACCTGGGTCTGCAACTCCATCTTCCACCCCATGCCTGTCTGATGCAGCTCTGTTCTCACGGAAAAGGCCTGGTTTATAAATTCTGAGCAGCTGGGTTGGACTGGAAGGGCTCATGCAAAGCAGTCAGCAAATAAAAAAAACAGATGCCTGGACAGTATGTGTGAAAGTAGCTGGTGTCAATCACAGGCAAACATATCATCATAAAGAGCATGAGAAATCACTGAAAGATATTGGCTTACAGCTCTCCAACAGAAATCTACTAGGATCTCTAATAGAAGCCTTGGTTAAAATGAAGACATATTTAAACCAGGTGACTTGTGCAGAAACATTAGGAGAGCTATCTCAGATTGACAGTCCCAGGGAAATGATAGAACAACAAACTAGGAAACATACAGTAAGAAAATGCACAGTGAAAGAAAGGAAGGATGGAATGAAGAGAAGAGGAAAGAAAAAATGAGAGAAATAATGCTACTTATTTTCATTATCTCCCATCTCATAAGCAACTCTTTTTTATTGAATTTTTTATTTATTTTACATACCAACCACAGTTTCCTCTCCCTACTCTCATTTTTTCCATCTCCCAACTCCTTTCTACCCCCTCATCCACTCCTCAGAAAGGGTAAGGCCTCTCATGGGAGTCAACAGAGCATGGCATACCAAGTTGAGGCATGACCAAGCTCCTCCCCCACTGTATCAAGACTGAGCAAGACATCCAACCATAGAGAATAGGTTCCAAAAAGCAAGCCCAAGGGCCAGGGACAGATCTTGGTCCTATGGCTAGAAACCACAGACAGACCAAGCTGTACAACTGACATCTACATGCAGAGGACTTAGGTCAGTCCCATGCAGGCTCCCTAGCTGTGGGTCTAGAGTCCATGGGCTCCCATGACCTCAGGTCAGATGTCTCTGTGGTTTTCCCTGTCATGATCTTGAACATCCTTCCTCATATAATCCCTCCTCCCTCTGTTCAACTTGACTCCCTGAGCTTGGCCTAGTGTTCAGCTGTGAATTTCTGCATCTGCTTCCATCAGTTCCTGGATAAGGTTCTATGATGACAGAGTAGTCTCCAATCTGATTCCAGGAAAGGCCACTTGAGGCACCCTCTCCACTATTCTACTTCTAGGAGTCTTAGCTGAAGTCATCCTTGTGGATTCCTGGGAGTTTGTCTGGCACCAGGTTTCTCCTGAACCGCAAAATGGCCATCTCTATCAAGATATCTCTTTTAAGCTCCCATCCCGCCCCAGAGCTCCCATCTGGACAAGAGAGAGAGGCTTCCTGAATCTGTCAGCTATGTCTGGACCAAGAGGGCTGATAAGACCAAGAACGAATCCACAAGGAGATGGGCAGGCATCGAGGCAGAAGGACATACAACAAAAATAAAGAGCAGTACAGCATCACCAGAACCTAGCACTCCTCCAACAGCTAGATCTGAACATCACAAAATGGAAGAAGCAGAAGAAAGCAACCTTATGAATAACATCATGAAGAGGCCTTATATAGTAGAAATCACAAATGAAATTGAGGAAAAGACAAACAAAAAATGGGGAAAAACCTCCTGCAATCTATCAGACCATGATGGTTTAAAGTTGGTTCTTTGAGAAAATCTACAAAATAGACAAACCCTTATCCAAACTAACCAAAAGACAGAGAGAGAGCATCCAAATTAACAAAATCAGAAATGAAAAGGGGTACATAACAACAGACAATGAGGAAATCCAGAGAATCATCAGGTCATACTTCAAAAATCTCTACTCCACAAAACTGGAAAATCTAAAAGAAATGGATAATTTTCTGGATAGGTACCACATACCTAAGTTAAATCAAGACCAGATAAACTATTTAAATAGACCAATAACCCCTAAGGAAATAGAATCATTCATTAAATGTCTCCCAACCAAAAAACGCCCAGGACCAGGTGGTTTCAGTGCAGAATTCTACCAGATCTTCAAAGAAGAGTTAATACCAATACTCTTTAAATTGTTCCACACAATAGAAACATAAGGAACATTACCAACCTCCTTCTATGAGTCTACAATTACCCTGATTCCTAAACCAAACAAGGATGCAAAAAAGAAAGAGAACTACAGAATGATCTCCCTCATGAACTTTGATGCAAAAATACTCAATAAAATACTGGAAAACAGACTCCAAGAACACATCAAAATAATTATCCACCATGATCAAGTAAGCCTCATCCCAGGGATGCAAGGGTGGTTCAACATATGAAAGTCTGTCAATGTAATACACCATATAAACAAGCTCAAAGAAAAAAACCACATGTTCATCTCACTAGATACAGAAAAGGCATTTGACAAAATCTAACACCTCTTCATGATGAAGGTCTTTGAGAGACCAGGAATGCATGGAACATATCTCAACATAATAAAGGCAATTTACAGCAAGCCAACAGCCAACATCAAATTAAATGGAGAGAAACTCAAAGTGATTCCACTAAAATCAGTAACGAGGGAAGGCTGACCACTCTCCCCATACTTATTCAATAAAGTACTTGAAGTTCTAGCCAGAGCAATAAGACAACATAGGGAGATTAAGGGGATACAAATTGGAAAGGAAGAAGTCAAGCTTTCCCTATTTGCAGATGACATGATAGTATACTTGAGTGACCCCAAAGATTCAACCAAGAAACTGATACAGCTTGTAAATACCTTCAGCAACATAGTAGGATACAAGATCACCTCAAAAAAATCAGTAGCCCTCCAATAAACAATTGACAAACAGGCTGAGAAGGAAATCAGAGATACATCACCCTTTACAATAGCCACAAATGATATAAAATACCTTGGGGTAACACTAACCAAGCAAGTGAAGGATCTATATGACAAGAACTTCAAGTCCCTGAAAAAAGAAATTGAAGATGTCAGAAAATGGAAAGATCTCCCATGCTCATGGATAGGTAGGATTAACATAGTAAAAATGGCAATTTTACCAAAAGCAATCTACAGATTCAATGCAATCCCCATCAAAATCCCAACACAATTATTCACAGACCTGGAAAGAATAATACTCAACTTCATATGGAAAAACAAAAAACCAAGGATAGCCAAAAGAATCCTGTACAATAAAACATCCTCTGGAGGCATCACGATCCCTGACCTCAAGCTCTACTATAGAGCTACAGTAATAAAAACAGCTTGATACTGGCATAAAAACCGACATGTGGACCAATGGAATCGAATTGAACACCCTGACATTAATCCGAACGCCTATGAACATATAATTTTTGACAAAAAAGCCAAAACTATACAATGGAAAAAAAGAAAGCATCTTCAACAAATGGTGCTGGCATAACTGGATATCAATGTGTAGAAGGCTGCAAATAGATCCATATATGTCACTCTGCACAAAACTTAAGTCCAAGTGGATCAAAGACCTCAACATAAATCCAGCTACTCTGAAACTGGTAGAAGAGAAAGTAGAAAGTAGTTGTGAATGCATTGGCAAAGGAGATCACTTCCTAAATATAACACCAGTAGCACAGACACTGAGAGAAACAATCAATCAATGGGACCTCTTGAAACTGAGAAGCTTCTGTAGAGCAAAGGACATGGTCAACAAGGCAAAGCAATAGCCTACAGAATGGGAAAAGGTCTTCACCAACCCACATCTGACAGAGCACTGATATCCAGAATATATAAAGAACTCAAGAAATTAGACATCAAAATGCCCAACAGTCCAATTAAGAAATGGGCTATAGAACTAAACAGAGAATTCTCAACAGAGGAAACTCAAATGGCTGAAAGACATTTAAGGAATTGCTCAACATCCCTAATTATCAGGGAAATGCAAATCAAAACAACTCTGAGATACCACCTTATGCCTGTCAGAATGGCTAAGATCAAAAACACTGAAGATACCTTATGATGGAGAGGATGTGGAGCTAGGGGAACTCTCCTCCACTGCTGGTGGGAATGCAAGCTTGTACAGCCACTTTGGAAATCAATATGGTGCTTTCTTAGAAAATTGGGAATCAATCTCCCCCAAGATCCAGCCATACCACTCTTGGGCATATACCAAGGAATGCTCAATCACACCACAAGGGCACTTGCTCATCTATGTTCATAGCAGCATTGTTTGTAATAGCCAGAACCTGGAAACAACCTAGATGCCCTTCAACTGAAGAACGGATAAATAAAATGTGGTACATATACACAATGGAATACTACTCAGCAGAGAAAAACAATGACATTGTGAGGTTTGCAGGCAAATGGATGGATCTAGAAAAAATCCTCCTGAGTAAGGTAACCCAGACTCAGAAAGACAAACATGGTATGTACTCACTCATAGGAGGATACTAGATGTGGAGCAGGGATGACTGGACTGCTACTCACAACTCCAGGGAGGCTACCTAGAGAGCAAGACTCCGGGAAAGACACAGGGATCGCCCAATGACAGAGAAATGGATGAGATCTACATGGACAACCTGGAAGGGAGTGGGGGTAATGAAGGGCAAGGGTTGAGGGAAAGAGAGCTTGGGGGAGCAGGAGATCCCAGCTTGATCAAGAACAGAGGGGGAGAACAAGGAATAAGAGACCATGGTAAATGGAGACCACATGAGAATAGGAAGAAGCAGGGTGCTAGAGAGGTCCACAGAAATCCACAAGGATACCTCCACAATAGACTACTGGCAATGGTCGAGAGAAAGCCCCAACTGACCTACTCTGGTGATAGGATGGCCAAACACCCTAATTGTCGTGCTAGAAACCTCATCCAATGGCTGAGGGAACCAATTGCAGAGATCCACGGCCAGGCCCCTGGCGGAGCTCCAGGAGTCCAATTGATGAGAAAGAAGAGGGATTGTATGAGCGAGAATTGTTGAGACCAAGATTGGAAAAAGCACAAGGACAAATAGCCAAACGAATGGAATCACATGAACTGTGAACCAATGGCTGAGGTGCCCCCAACTGGATCAGGCCCTCTGGATAAGTGAGACAGTTGTTTAGCTTGATCTGTTTGGGAGGCATCAAGGCAGTGGGACCGGATCCTGTCCTCAGTGCATGTGCTGGCTGTTTGGAACCTGGGGCCTATGCTCGGACACTTGGCTCAGCCTAGGAGGAGGGGACTGGACCTGCCTGGACTGAATCTACCAGGTTGAACTCAATCCTCAAGGGAGTCTTTGCCATGGAGGAGATGTGAATGGGGGTTGGACTGGGGGGAACGCAGGGGGGTGTGGTGCGTGAGGGAGGAGAACAAGGGAATCCATGGCTGATATGTAAAATTAAATTAAATTATAAAATAAAATAAATATGTTGCTGGAGAGCTTTTCTCTAGGTCCCACCAAACCCCCGCAGTCCCACAACCCACATATAAAATGATCACTCAGACGCTTATATTACTTATAAACTGTATGGCCATGGCAGGCTTCCTGCCAACTGTTCTTATATCTTAAACTAACCCATTTCTATAAATCTATACCTTGCACGTGACTGACGGCCAGTCAGTGCTTTATTTATTAACATATTTGTCATAAAGAACATCCCACAACATAAATAAATAAATAAACAAGAAAAAATTATCTCTTTTACTACTCTCCCCATCTGTCCCACCCCCAACTTGGTCATCCCAGTGGGAACTCATGTTCCCATTCCCCATCCCCTCCCCTCTACCTACTCCCTTGCCCCAGTTTTCCCAGAAGATCTCATCTATTTCTCCATCCCAGGGAAATCCATGCATCCCTCCTAGGGTCCTCCATGTTACCTAGCTTCTCTGGTGCTATGGATTACAACCTGGTTATCCTTTGCTTTACATCTAATATCTACTTAGGAGTGTGTATATATGGTGTTTATTTTTCTGAGTCTTGGTTACCTCACTCAGGATGATTTTTTTCTAGTTCCATCCATTTGCCCAAAATCTTCATGACATCATTGTCTTTTACAGCTGAATAATACTCCATTGTGTAAATATACCACTTTATCCATTCTTCACTTGAGGTGAACCTAGGTTGTTCCTAGTTTCTAGCTATTATGAATATTATGCTGCTATGAACACAGTTCAGCAAGTGTCCTTGTGGTATTATTGAGCATCCTTTGAGTATATGCTCAAGACTGGCATAGGTGGGCTTGAAGTAGATTAATTTTTCAATTTTCTGGGAAAACATCATACAGATTTCCAAAGTGACTGTCAAGTTTCCACTCCCACAAGCAGCAGAGGAGTATTCCCCTTGCTCCACATCCTCTCCAACATAAGCTGTCATCAGTTTTTTTTATCTTATTTTGATCTTAGCAATTCTGATAATTGTAGGGTAGTATCTCAGAGTCATTTTGATTCATAATTCCCTGATAAGTAAGTATGTTAAGCAATTCCTTAAATATCTTTGAGGCATTTGAGATTCCTCTGTTGAGAATTCTCTTTTTAGAACTGTACCCCATTAATTAATTGGATTATTTGGTATTTTGATGTCTAGTTTCTTGAGTTCTTTACATATTTTGGAGATGAGCTTTCTGTCAGATGTGGGGTTGGTGAACATCTTTTCCCATTCTGTAGGCTGCTCTTTTGTCTTATTATCCATTTCCTTTGCCTTACAGTAGCTTTTCAGTTTCAAGAGGTCCCATTTATTGTCAATCCCAGTGTCTACACTACTGGTGCAGGAAGTGAGTCAATGATTTCAAGGCTACTTTCCAAATTCTCTTCTATCACGTTCAGTGTAACTGAATTTATATTGAGGTCTTTCATCCACTGGGACTTGAGTTTTGTGCATGGCTAAAGATATGGACCTATTTTCATTCTACATGCTGCCATCCAGTTATGGCAGCACCATTTGTTGAAGACACATTCTTATTTCCAATGAACAATTTTGGCTTCTTTGTCAAAAATCAAATATTCATAGGTGTGTGGATTTATGTAGTTCTTTGATTCAATTCCATTGATCCATGTGCCTGTTTTTATGCCAATACCATGCTGTTTTTATTACTATAGCTCTACAATAGAGCTTGAAGTCAGGGATGGTGATGCCTCCAGAAGTTCCTTTACTATACAGGATTGTTTTAGCTATCTTGGGATTCTTGTTTTTCCATGTGAAGTGGAGGATTGTTCTTTTGAGTTCTATGAAGAATTGTGTTGGGATTTTGATGGGGATTGCATTGAATCTGTAGATTGCTTCTGGTAAGATTGCCGTTTTTACTACGTTAATCCAACCTATCCAAGAGCATGGGAGATCTTTCCATTTTCTAATATCTTCTTCAATTTCTTTCTTCAAAGACTTAAAGTTCTTCTCATGCATGTCTTTCACTTGTTTGGTCAGAGATAACACCATGGTCACATGGCAAAATATAGATTAATAGAAATAGATTGACTTAAGCTATAAGAGTTAGATAATAAGAAGCCTGACACATAGGCCATACAGTTTGTAAATAATAAAAGCCTCTGTGTGTTTACTTGGGACCAAGTGGCTTTGGGATGTGGGTGGAAGAGATTCATCCCAACATCAAGGCATGCAGGACCAGAGAAACTTGCGGCAACAATTGGCACCCACCATCAGGCGTTGATCCACATAGACCCAATAAAGCTTAAAAAGAATTCTTAATGCACAGAAAAGGAGCCACACTGGGCTTCCTGGTCCTGCAGTGTCATACCAGCAGCAGCACAGAGTGTGCCTTCCAACAGCCTCCTGCAAGATGGAGCTGGCTGCCAGCCTCCATGAGCTAATCAGCATGGTGGGTTCTCACAGTCTCTCCCATAATCTGTGATACAGAAAGGCTTCTTCCAGCCGCTGCTGCTGCCTGCAGGCTTGAGAGCAGGGCTGAAGGCTTAGACTACAACTCCACACTACCTACTACTGCTTCCCAGAGATAGTGGTAAAAGTGACTTCATCATGTTGAAAAGCCAAGCCTACAGCTGCTGCTTTGGTCCTAGCCACACTGCAGTTTACAACAATGGTCAGAAGGTATAGACAATCATAAAAAAGAAATATATTGTTTTAAAATAATAAAATAAAGTCCTTAAAATGAGAATAAAGTAATATAAAAAATAAGACACATAAAGATGGAAATTACACAGAGACTCTGGATTGTATTGTCTTTGGGATTTTTAACTGCAGAAAGACGTTTGATACTAAGTGCTATTTAGTTAAAACCATATTGTATTTTATAGGTATCTTGACTTCAAAATTCATGTATAAGGATGCATTGCTTTAGAAAAGAGGTTCTGATTTTGTTTCCACAGAAGATGAGGACGGATAGATTATTTCCAGGCTAATATGATTTGATCAGCCAAGACCCCCTTAAAGATTGATACAGCCTGACTACTACAACCAAGATTTAACTATAATTCTTAATTTTCTCAGAATCTCCAAAGACTGCCAGTGCCCCCAAACAATAGGACTTAGTATGAGAAACTATGACCAAATTCCCAAAGTATTGTTTATAAATGTTTATTTTTATTTAAAGGAGGTTGATTATAAATTCAGTCTCTTTCTAAAGAAAAAAAAGAGGGATATAGATATGATAGGATAAAAGAGTAGATTATTGAATCTACTTTTAAAGAGCAACAACTTGTTTAAAATGTTTTACATTGTTATGGATTTTAGTTTATTGATACAAATTTAAAGTTAATTTTGTTATACTGTATATATATTTCTACTCTTGTTTAAGGTGTTATATTTATGCAATTCATTTAACATTGTAATTTATAATTAAGAAATACAGATTAATAATTAGTCATCTATGAAAATCAAACTTATAGTCATGTTAATTAAGTTTTCTAGGTATACATAGATATATTTCAATTATGTATATAATCTTTCAACACTTTGAATGTGGTATTTAAAATGTTTTAAGAACTTCAAATTTCTGGACATTGAGATATGTCTGTTTCTTGTAGCACCAATCTACTTCAGAGAAGATGATGGGCATCAAAGAAACTCCATTTGAACTTTGCTTTCTTTATGGCAAGAATCTGCCCCTGCCTGGACTGCTTGACAGTATGTTGTATAAACTGGACATGCAGGACCCATAGGAAGATGACCACTGAACTTTGCAAGGCGAGATAATCCTTCAGGTTCCTGCTTTGCAAAAGAAACTGCCAGACATTCCACAGGACACAGGGAGAAATGACAGATGAACTTAGCCAGAATAGGTGAAAGAGCCCTTAAAATATCCTGAAACTCACTGAAAACTATCCCAAAGACTGTAGGCATATAGGCTAAAGATAGATGGCCCAACATTACAGAGGAAATATGAATGACTGTCCAGGCAGCCAAGTGTCTCTGTAATTTCTAGAATTATGGAAGTTGCTTGCAATGCACTTCCTGTTTATTTAGGTAATATTATATCCTTCTGGGATATTTGATGTACTTGAAAACTAGATATAATTTTTCTTGGTTATGACAAAAGATAAATTAGATATGAAACTTTAGACTCACAAATATAGGATAGATGATAAAATATTTTCTTTAATTTTGCCAAATAAGAATAGATGAGATATTGTAACTATAATTCTTTCTTGATAACTGTTTTGTTATATGTAATTTTACTATATTAAAATTAAAACCTTCTTTTTTTGATTAGACAGAAAATGGGAAGTGCTGTAGGATGTCTTTCTGTTTGCTGTGAATGTGTGTTGCTCTGATTGGTTGATAAATGAAGCTGCATTGGCCTATGGCAGGGCAGGGTAAGATTAGGTGGTACATTCAAACTGAAGATGAGACAAAGAAGGGGGAAGTTGAGGGAGATGCTGGCCTGCCACCCAAGGAGCAACAAGATACCAGCAGACCAGTAACTCCATGACCACATGGCAAAATATATATGTAGATTAATAGAAATGGATTGACTTAAGTTATAAGAGCTAGCTAACAAATGCCTGACCCTTAGGTCATACAGTTTGTAAATAATATAAGCCTCTGTATGTTTACTTGGGACCAAGCAACTGTGGGATGTGGGTGGGAGAGATTGATCCCAACTGCAGGGCTGGGCTAGACCAGAGAAACTTCCAGCTACAGAGCCTCTGCAATGGGGCCCTTCTGTGAGATTGCAGAGAGCAAAATCATGCTTTATCAACAGCCTGGGTTGGGAGGGGTGGGATTTCCATGGTAACCCCTTGACCAAAAGCTCAGCTGAATGCAACCTAGTCCCACCACTGGAAGCCTCACTTGGCTACAAGTGATGGACATATCCCCCAATACAACAGTCCTCATTCTGCTCACCTCCATAGATTCCAGGAAGTTTATACTTTAGTAGGTTTCCAACAATCCCCAAGGGGACCCCAATTCCAGCCATGTCTCCCCACCATCTCTCCCTTCAACTCATCTCTGCCACAACTGATTCCACTGCTCCTGACCCCAAGTGCCCATCTGCCCATAAAATCCATTCTATTTCCCACTACCAGAGAGATCCATGCACCTACCCTAGACCTCTATTTTTACCTACTTTCCTTGGGTCTACAGGTTGTAGCTTGGTATCATTTGTTTAGAAGCTAATGTCTCCTTGTATATGAACATATAACATGTTAAACAGAATATGAACGTGATTAGTTAGCACATTTTTTACACAGGAGCACAAAATGCTTTCCTTTAAAAACATTAAGCTTTATTAATTGATATGAAATATAAATACTGGAAGGCAGCATCTGCTGACAGAATTATATCCAACATTAGAGTGGAGGGAGATTGTTCAGTTTCAACAATTGGAAATCGATACAGAGACTTCAGAGGGAGATGTGACCCCAGAAACAAGGGTAAGAATGATCACATTTTCCTGCCTCTGCAGATTTTAAGTATATAAAGATCATGTGTGTATGTGTGTGTATATGAGTTCATGTGTGTATATATGAGTTCATATACGTATGTATGTGTGAATATATGTATGTGTATGTGGATATGCATGTATCTATGTATGTATATGTATGATGTATATGTGCATATATGTTTATGTATATATATGTGTGTGTGTGTCTGTGTCTGTGTGTGTGTGTGTGTGTGTTGGATGGGTGGGTGTGTATGAGAGACACAGATAAAAGTAGAAGAGAGACTAGGGAAGAAAAGATAGCAGGAGAGGATAGAAATGGGAAGGTTTGTGCATATGGTCAAAATATATGACATACTGGAAAAACATTGCTTTTAAGAAAATTGTGTCCAATAAATTTACATAAATGAAATATTTTAAAGGAAAGCAAGATGGATCAGATGACAAAGACACTTGCCACAAAGCCTGATGCCAAACCTGAGTTTGATCCCCAGAACCCAAATGACTAAGAGAAAATTCTGCTGCAGAATATTAATTAAAGATGTATCACATTTGTTTACGCTGTGGAGTATTTCTTTTTTTTTTTTTTTTTTTTTTGGTTTTCGAGACAGGGTTTCTCTGTGTAGCTTTGCGCCTTTCCTGGAGCTCACTTGGTAGCCCAGGCTGGCCTTGAACTCACAGAGATCCGCCTGGCTCTGCCTCCCGAGTGCTGGGATTAAAGGCGTGCGCCACCAACGCCCGGCTAAGTATTTCTTTAATGGCACAAAGATGTGGTGCATTCTTTTATGTTGCATTTGTTTGACTCTGTAAACCTATGTTACTTTGCTTGTCTAAAACACCTTGTTGGTCTAATAAAGACCTGAATAGCAAATAGTAAGGCAAGAGAAAGTATAAGTGGTGCTGGCATGCAGAGAGAATAAATAGGAGGAGAAATCTGGGAGAAGATCAAGAAACAAGAAAGAAGGGGAGAGGAATATTCCAGGGGCCAGCAAGCCATGGAGAAAGAAGTAAAAAAGGGTATACAGAAATAGAGAAAGATAAAAGTCCAGAGGCAAAAGATAGGATAATTTCAGCTAAGAAAAACCTGGTTAGAAACAAAGCATTCATAAGTAAGAATAGGCCTCCATGTATTCATTTGGGAACTGGTGGTAGGCCCCCAAATAACCAAAGAGTAAAAGAGTAAAAAAAAAAAAATAACCAACAACACAAGTCCAATTGTCCTCTGATTTCCACAGCTATGGCATGTCACATGTGCACCTAGAAACATGCACACACATACACACAGAGGTAATTAATTAACTAAGTGTAATAAAAGTTAAAAGAATTTATGGAAAGGAAAAGAAAAAACAAAAGAAATGGGCACCAGCATGGAAGTAAGAAAGCATTCCAGAATCCAGAAAAAGCAAGAAACACTCTTTCCACAGCCACCAACAGAAATACAGTTTGTCATCATCATAACTTCAGCCCATAGACTCTTATGATGGACACCAGAACTCCAGAACTATAAAAAGGTAAATCCCTCATAGTCAAGCAACAGAGTTTGGGATAATAGGTTATAGGAAAAAATAGCAAGATAATGCTGAGTTCTCCTTTGCATTTTTATATAAAGGTTTTTCATACCAAAAGACATAATAGACATTAAACCCATTATATTTTGCTGGGCTTTGCAAAATTTTTTTTCAATGTTTCAGGCTCACTTGCTCTCAGCCAAAAGGTGGAAGTGGAAGTGTGCAGGTCCAAGGCTGTGTGTGGTGTAGGCAGCTGCTGAGACTCTCAGAGGAGGTTTTTGTTGGAGGATGAAGCACTGTGGGAGGAGTAGTATAATGCTGCTGACAGAAGTAATCTGACAGATCTTCATCCTGGACACTGTTGATGGTGAGAGTGTAATCTGTCCCAGATCCACTGCCTGTGAAGCGATCAGGGACTCCAGTGTCCCGAGTGGAAGCATAGTAGATCAGCAGTTTAGGAGATTGGCCTCTTTTCTGCTGGTACCAGGCCAAGTGGTTATAGGAGCCTGAAGTGAGACTCTGACTGGACTTGCAGTTGATGGTGACCTTCTCTCCTGCTGACACAGCCAGGGAGGATGGAGACTGGGTCATCATGATATCTCCACAGGCACCTACAATCAGGAATATCAAAGATCATGCATAATAAAAAAAACTACAGAATTCAATACAGATGAAAATTTTCATTTAATGTACTTGTAATGCTGATTGTCAGAGTATTATTGCATAAATAATATTATAGCCTGACACACATTGTAAATTTTTTATATACAAAGAAGTGACTCTAAAAAGGTTATAATAATTTAAAATTTCTCACCAGACACCCAGAGCAACAGGGACATGAGGACCTGGGTCCGTGACTCCATCCTGCTCCCCCTGCTTGTCTGATGCAGCTCTGTTCTCACTGAAAAGGCCTGGTTTATAAAATTCTGAGCATCTGGTCTAGGCTGGAGGAGCCCATGCAAAGCAGTCAGCAAATACAAAGGCAGATGCCTGGGCAGTGTGTGTGTGAGTGGCTGGTGTCAATCACAGGCAAATATACCATCACAAAGATCATGAGAAATTACTGAAAGATATTGGCTTACAGCTCTCCAACAGAAATCTACTAAGGTCTCTAATAGATGCTTTGGTTAAAATCCAAGACATATTTAAATCAGGTGACTTGTGCAGAAACATTAGGAGAGCTATTGTAGATTGACAGTCCTAGGGAAATGATATGTTCAAAAAATTACAACAACAAATTAGGAAACATACAGTAAAGAAAATGTGCAATTAGTGAAAGGAAGGGTGGAAGGAAGAAAAGAGGGAAGCCAAAAATGAGAGAATTAATACTAATTGTTTTCATTATCTCCCATCTCCAAAGCAATTCTTACAGTAAAGATAATGAACAGTGCCTCAGTTATTTGGGCTCCAGTTTCTGGGCCAATAATTGAACAGAGATGCAAAGAGAAGGCCCTGATCACTCTGCAGAAATCCTGAGGACATTAATTTAAACCCGAAATCAGGAACTTTTATCTCAAAGCAAAGGTAAACCCTACAGAAACTCAGGAAACAAAAATGGCTCTAAATTGGGGGGAATGGAAGGGGAATGAAAGATACAAGATTTCTTCAAGATGTCATGGCTGTAGACCAACACTGTTTATTCCAGAAATGCATATTCTAGAGTAATCTAGACATTAGCAGCATTAGAACTGGGTTAAGATGGTCTCGCTGACACAGTGAATAGGAAAAAAAAAACCTTCCCAGAAGGGGGCACAGTCATCTTAAATCAAGTAACAATTTTACAGACACCAATAGACCTCACCATCAGAGATCATTGCCATCCAAAGGAAAAAAATGTTTGAGTATAAATGAAAAATCAGTAATAATAACAGAAATCACAGAACCTGCTTGGATTTCAGGTTAGTGGACACTGAAAGTACATATAAGGAGACATTTGTAAACCCAGTATTATGTATAAAGTACAAAAAAAAACCAAAGAATGAATAAATAAATAAATAAATAAATAAATAAATAAATAAATAAATAAAT
>CABHPR010140688.1:3324-13918 GCA_902168415.1 Peromyscus melanophrys | reverse complement strand
AATAAATAAATAAATAAATAAATAAATAAATAAATAAATAAATAAATAAATATCATGGCAAGAGTCAAGATTCACGTCTATAATTCCAGAACTGGGGAGACAGGAGCAGGAGCATCATGACTTTGAGGCCAGCCTGGGGTACATAGCAAGTTCTAGGCCAGTCTAATCTATGCATGCAGACAATCTCTCCTAGACTCGCCCACACCTAGCCTCCAGCAATTCATTAAAACACGTCAGGTTTTTATTCTCTTCCCTACTTCCAAAGGAGAATTACGTCTTGTTATCTTGTGATTCTCTGTAACAGCCTGTGTCCGTAATCTTGGGGAGTAGCTTTTGATCTGTGACCTCCTTTCTCCTATGGGTCTAAACAGAGTTGATGTTTTTACAGTTTGTTCAATCTTTTCCTTTTTGTTAAAATGGAGTGACCTCTTCTAGGAACCTCACATGAAGAACTAGAAGCTCCAAGACTCTGTTCCGTTAACTTTTCTGAATTGGATGTACTACCTCATTGATTTCTCAAACCAGGTTTGGAATATATGGCTGTGTGTACTCTGTAGGTGTGTTTGTGTGTTTTGTGTGAGCTTAGTTGTTCCCATGGCTGCTGGACACTCAGAGTGAGGATAAGCCACAGTGTCTGATTTTCATGAGGCATTCAGACTCTTCAAAAAAAAAAAAACTTCCCTTAGCACTTGAGTGTTAGATTTAATTTTAAGCACCAATATCACTTTCAGCTGATGTTTTCTCTTTTTTAATATGAAAACAATTTTCTGTCTTCTGTGTTACATGAAGAGCATGTGAGAGGACCACCTCCTACATAATTAAATTCTTGACTTCTAGTGGAATCATATCCTATTATGTAAAAGTAACCGCAATTTGCTTCTTGAATTTATCATTCTTCCTATAAAGAATGATGTTTTAATGGACACATTTGTCTAGTGATGTCTTCCATGTCATAACCAAAGTTGTGGAATGCTACAGTCTCTCCAAGGCTTTCTCCATTTAGTTTGTTCTTCAGTGGTGCACTTTTGATCTAAAAGATCAGAAGAAAGAAATCGCATGTTTTAAAAACTGTTATGGTGGAGGAGCTGACAATTCAGCCTGGAATGGAATGTGTTTTGTCTTTACAGCAGCTTCTGCAGAATTAAAGGACTGATGAAGGTGCAGTAAGAACAGTACCAGGCTCTGATTGGTCCCAATAGAGAGCATCAGCACAGGGGACGGTCTCACTACTTTTTCAGTGTTTCTGTCTTTGCTCTGGGCTTCTGACAAGTGATGGGCTGTGGTGGTATTGTGTTCCCCAAAATATTGTGTACCCTAATAAACTTATCTGGGGTCAGGGAACAGAAAAGCCATTAGATACTTAGGATAGGCAGTGGTAGCACACGCCTTTAATCCTAGCATTCCAGAGGCAGAAATCCATGTGTTCAAGGATACAGCCAAGCATGGTGACTCATGCCTTTAATCCCAGAAAGTGAGCCTTTAATCCCAGGGAGTTGTGGTAGAAAGCAAAAAGGTATATAAGGCATGAGGACTAGAAACTAGAAGCATTTGACTGGTTAAGCATTTGGCTAGTTAAGCTTTCAGGCTTCTAGCAGCACAGTTCAGCTGAGAGCCATTCGGATATGAGGACACAGAGGCTTCCAGGCTGAGGAAACAAGATCAACTGAGAAGTTGGCCAGGTGAGGTTAGCTGTGGCTTGTTCTGTCTCTCTGATCTTCCAGTGTTCACCCAATAACTGGCCTCAGGTTTGATTTAATTAATAAGACCTTTTCAGATTCCTGCTATAGATGGCACTCATCATTTCTGGAAGCCCCTTGAGATTGTGTCTTACTGGAGAAAATGAGGCTTTGACTGAACACTGTTTTCTTATTTTGACTTAATGTCCAAGAGGTGGAGCCACTAACACAAATTTTACCACACAGATCACTTCCCACTAAGTGTGCAAAGTGGCTTGAATGATTATAGAATAATACAAGGTTATTATTCTTAAACATATCAATATTTCAAACTTCCAATTCTCACTCTTTTCTTTGAAGTAAAGTAAAGCTAGAAACACCTTAACCTGTATTTATGGGATTGTGAAGAATAAAAATTCATTTGAGTGATTAATGTTGCAGATTCTCATCCAGACATGTTCAAAACATATTAGCATGGCAATGTTGCTTTCTGTTTGTGGTGACTAATGTATTGTAAAAAAAAATGATATTAGCTCAGAGCTAGACAACAAAATAGAATAAGGGGAGAGGTTGTTAGGGCCCTACATCACTCCTCGTGGATGTGCCATTGAGGAACTCAAGACTTATCACTAGACCTGAATTTTGAGATTCCTCCCACCACCCAAATTGGCATGCTGGGAAGCCAACATTTTATCACATGGACTTGAGGGTCATTCCAGATCCAAATGTGAAAACTCTTGTAGCTTAAGAGAAACTGATTTCCACTTAGACCCTCATATTGTAAATAACATTACTCATGAATATCTAGAGTGAAAACCTCCTGAATAGTCAAATACTTTAAAGGAGATGTATGACTTTGCTAATATCTTAAATTTTCACCCAAACATGCCCTTATCAATGACTTCCATGATGCAGAAGAGGGAAGTGATTGTTAGAAAAGAGCATTATCTGGGACTTGGCTAGGATTGGTGTTCAAAGCTTAGCCTTGTGAGGAATTAATGGTGACTCTGAGAAGAGTAACAAAGTACAATTACTGAAGCTTCCCCATGTTTCATAGTGAAGACAGTGCTGCTTTATCTGATTCTCTGGCCCCAAAACCAAGCTGAGACTGCTGAGTTAGAAGCTGATTGACAGGATTCCTGGGTCCAGACTGAGTGACTATTCCCAGCTTAAGTTCTCATGAGCACATCCTCTGTCTTTAGGGTTGATGATGACTTTCAGACCTTCAGTCCTCACACTTTCCTTGTAGGGAAGTGACAAGAACTACAGCTTTACTGAAGGATTCTGGTCAATGTTGATTGGTGTACACAAAGGACTTTAAGAGTGCTTGCCATCGATTTTGTTTACTTAATAAAAATAATAATAATTCCTACAGAATTTAAAATAAATGAATAGAGTATATAGTGTAAAATAACTCATGTCTAACCAAAAATGTCAACTATCTGACACTATAATGTTTTTAACCCTTTGTATTAACTGATATATGTTTGTCTGTGGGTTTATTTAATAGAATTCTTTAAGATCTTTCAATTGATTCCTTTCATCAAAACCTCCAAGCAATGTTTTCAGTTAAAAACTTTAAATTATCCTCTATTATTCTGAGAGAATATTAACAAGTTTTGGTGGGATCAATTCAAGACAGCATAGTTGAAGTAAAAATAGTGGTTATTTTCCTTAGAAAATAAGGCAGAAGCCCTGCATTGGATCTTTGATAACACATTTGATATCACTTTGAATTTTAAAAGACCACAAAGTCCAGATTATCTTTAAAATCCTTTAAATATTTGTATTCATATGTACATTTATTTATATATGTAACATGATTAAGGCTCAGACATAAGTTATTCTAGTCTAAAGAGGGGAATCTTGTCCAGTAGGAAACTTGTGCTCTAGAGCAGGAGGAATCACCTCTTTAGGCATTAAGACCCAGCCTCTCTTCAGTGGCAACAGCTGGCATTATCCTTTAAGGGTTTTTGTTTGTTTGTTATTCTGTTGTTGATTAAATCTTTCCATCCAAAAGTGTTAGCACTTTCTGTTAGTATGTCAGTGTTCTGTATCATGTGAAAACTGTATCAAAATTAAAACATTAAAATCAAAACATAGACATCTTTTTAGCCCAGGGAATCTGAGCCCATGGGTAGTTAGAGTGTGGTTGGAGGAGAGGGAAAGAGATAAAATGGAGTAACATTTAAGTCTCCCTAAAGAGTGTTACCAGCTCAGCTTTACCTTTAACTTTTGTATTTACCTTTTAGACTGTTTTGTTCTCCTTTTTCAAGTCACAGAGCCAGAGGGCCCACTTCTCCAGAAAAGGGGTTCAGGATATCCCAAGAAATAACATGCTTAAGTCTGAAGTGGGAGGGCTGACTCCCACATTCCAGAGCCTTCTTCTCAGCTCAAACTTGCACAGCACAGGACAGGTTGGCAGCAGAGGCTGCTCTTCTTTGACAGGGAAGGGCCCATCAGCCTGGTTAGGTGAGAGAGGGTTCAGGGAATTAAGTTTAGAGGTTTGAGCGGCCAAAACCTGATGTGTAGAAATGAAGGACAGGGGTGAAAATGGAAAGGAGAAGGTGGCAAATGTTTTAGATCTTTTGTCATTTTGAAGTTGTCCAAGTCAATGTCTGCCTGTCCCTCACACTTCCTCTGTTTCACAGGTAGGCTCCCTTGCTACACTGTAAGCAGATTTAGGTCTCTGACAAGCTCCATGCTGGACCACACTACCAGGAAGAGATGGGGCCTTTCATCAGCTGGCATACACGCACACACGCACATAAGCAAGCACACATGCACGCACGGGTGTTTGACTAGAGCTAGAGCAACCTCCAGCCAGTACCTCCACGTGATAAATCCTTCCTGGGAAATCTGCTCTAGTAGATGCAGTTAGTTCAGCTAAATGGATAGGAGCCATTTTAAGAGATCTCATAACTGCATTATCAAATGAAAAGAGCAAGAAGAAAAGAAAAGAAACGAAGAAACTCCCTCAATGTTTGTGCCACTATTGATCCAGCATATCATGCAAGCAGCTCACAGTTGTAGATTATGTATGTTCAATATTGGAGAAAGTTCCATGAGCTGCTGAGAAGAAGATATATTCTTTTGCATTTAGCTGAAATGTTCTGTGAATATCTGCTAGGTTATTTTGAAGTATGACATTATTTAACTACAGCATTTCTTTGTACAGTTTTGTCTGGATGATATGTTTATCAGCAAGTGTGGAGTATTGAAGTCATCCACAATCACTTTGTTAGAGTCAATATGTGCTTTCAGCTGTAGAAGCAGTATTTCTTTTAGGAACTTGAGTGCCTTTGTGTTTGGTGTATAAATGTTTAGGGTTGCAACATCCTTTTTTTTTTTTTTTTTTTGGTTTTTCGAGACATGGTTTCTCTGTGTAGCTTTGCGCCTTTCCTGGAGCTCACTTGGTATCCCAGGCTGGCCTCAAACTCACAGAGATCTGCCTGCCTCTGCCTCCCGAGTGCTGGGATTAAAGGCGTGCGCCACCAACGCCCGGCGCAACATCCTTTTGAAAGATATTTTTCTTTGATGATTATGTAATTTCCCTCCATATATCTTCTGATTTGTTTTGGTTTGAAATCTATGTTGTCAGATATTAAAATAGCTATACAAGCTAGCTTCTTGGGTCCATTTACTTGAAATAGCTTATTTCAAACTTCTACACTGCAGTGATGTCTATCCTTGATGTTAGGGTCTATTTCTTAGATGCAGCAGAAAGATGGATCATGTTTTCTAATCCACTCTGTTATTCTGTGTCTTTTGATTAGGGAATTGAGGTCATTCAGAGTAAATTCTTTGATAATGTTTATTCTTTTAAATTCTGTTTCCTGGGATTCATCTGGTAAATTCTCATTTTCAAACATTTCTACTGTACTGGTAGGTTTTGAAGAGGAGATCCTGGCTTGATCTTTCATATTGTTGGTAATTTTGAGATGAGATCTGGGCATGAGGACTTCTTTTGTTAGTTCTATGCTGTGGGTGATTGATTGATAAAGTGCTGATTGGCCAGTAGCCAGGCAGGAAGTATAGGCAGGACAAGGAGAGAGGAGAATTCTGGGAAGTGGAAGGCTGAGTCAGGGAGAGACACAAGCCACCGCCATGAGAAACATGATGGAAGATACCAATAAGCCATGAGCCATGTGGCAATGTATAGATTTATAGAAATGAGTTAATTTAAGATATAAGAACTAGATAACAAGAAGCCTGCCACAGCCATACAGTTTATAAGTAATATAAGTGTCTGTGTGTTTGATTGGGTCCGAGCCACTGCAGGACTGGCAGGTGAGAGAGATTTGTGCTGACCATGGGCCAGGCAGGACCAGGAAAACTTCAGCTACAGTTCTAAGTTAACATGCACGAAGCACGTTGGGACATAAAGGAGGATGTATGATGTATGAGATGGTTGGGTCTAGAGGTTGGAAGTGTCTTGGGAGAAAGAAAGTCAGATAGTAATAGGGTCCTGGAATGGTGAACAGAATGTGCCTCCTGGTCCAATCCTTGAATGTGTTTGTATATCTGGCTGGGTGAAAACATTGAGTGTCCATATGGGAGGGCCCTGTAAGTTGAAGTATCAGCAGGAAGAAGTCCTAGCAGAATTCTAGATGTTGCTTGATGCACAGACAAGAGTGGCCAGACAAATTTGAGACAATGAATATGGGACTGGGGCTTAGTCTGGCTGGTAGGGGAGGGTGTGGGGCAGAGGGAGCCAGGGAGATTCACTGGGTTAGTCTGAGGAGAAGGATGTAGGAGATGTGGTTGAAGAGGCTTTGTATTCTATTTTCATTTAATTCTAGGAATTTCAAATTTTTCTTCTTGATTTATTCCTTGACACCATTATCACTCAATAGTGTGTTTCCTAGTTCCTTGAGTCTATGTATTTTATATGTTTTCCATTACTCTTCTTATCCAGTTTTCTTACCTTGTGGTCATATAAAATACATAATGTTTAAGTACTTTACCTATATTCGTTGAGCCCTGGTTTCAGTCAAAATACATGTAATTATTGGAGTAATTCCATGAGCTGATGAGAAGAACGTATTTTTTTAGGGTTCAATGGAATGTTCTGTGGAGGTCTGTTAGGTCCATTTCATTTACGCTTTCATTTAACTCGTGTTTCTCTGCTTAGGGTTTTCCCAAATGACTTGTAATTGGTGAGAGTGGGGCATTGAAGTCATCTACTATAATTATACTGTGGATAATCTATGGTTTCAGATCTAATAGTATGTCTTTTATGAAATTGAGTACCCCTGTATTTAGAACATATGTGTTAATGATTTTATACTTCATATTTTGATCATAGGAGGCAGTGAATCATCTGAAAACTTGAACTAAAATTAATCTTTATTTCTTAAAATAAATCTTTATTTCTTTGTTTCTAATGGGGATTTTAGACACAGCCATACAAAGGTAATTAATTATAAAGTAATCCATTGTTTCAAGGAAGTAGATATCTCTAATAGGAGATTTCTTATTGCTCATTCAGATGCCTATGCTGAGGTAGAGACTTCAAAGTCTCTTGTCTTCAGATATGTCCAGGAAGCCCAGGATGGGGCCTTGATGTTCTTTTGTCCCCACAGTACTTTCCTGGTGATGCTCTAGTCCTCATTTCTACCAGCATCTTTATATGTATGCTTAGATATGTATATTGACTCTTTCCACTCTCACTCTCACACCACACAGTGGGACCCATAGTTGAAGGCCCTAGACAAGACAAAGACTATCTAGGAAATGGGCTTCCAAAAGCGTTGGTGATGAAGAGGAGCAGAAAATAGGTAGTATTAAGAGAAAATTCAGAATCCTCACCAAGTCATAATGGGAAAAGAAAAGGAGGAATGTCATCACATCTATAGAATTTTTTTAAAAAATAGATTCCTTTTCTTAGTATGCAAATGACTCGATGCTCAAAATTTTCCAGAATGCAGAGTGCTAACTTAATCTGCATTTCCATAAAATGATTGCTATATAACTGTTGCTGGTGAATTCTGGACTGTGTAAGTTTTCTCAAAGGTACACATTTATGAGCTCTCACATTAGATCTGAGAGTCAGAAAAGCAGAATACAATAAACAGCAACAACTGCAGACAGATGCAAGGATATATGTAAGGACTGTAGAATACCAGCACGCTGTTGCAGGCATTTGGGAGCCATAGCACTCCAACCCTAGGTCACAAGGCAAGTATCAGGAGCGCATGTTTACCCAGTCCACAAGTTCTTTGGCAAATGAACTCTAACTTCTAGGCAAGCCGAATATTCCTCACTTACAATTACAAGCTTCCTGAACACCTGACACTACTTTACCTAAGCAAGTTAATGGCTGCAGAGTAGGTCTCAAATTCTAGCTCCTTGTGTCTATAGTGTCTTCTGCTTTGTTTCAGAATGTCAACTGAATATACAACTTAGACCACTAAGTGTAGTAACCTATGTATTTACTGCACTTGAGAGGATAGTAGTTGTTTCTGTGCTACAGATGCTGAAAAGATGAAGAGTTGGGATTCACAAGATTTGCCTGGCTGCTTACACTAAAAGCTCACAGTGTCCTTCCAAGGCAGACAGTACCTGACAGACATTCTCAGCTGATGTAGGCACCAGGAGGAGCAGGTGAGGCAGCCCAGGTTCACACTTCTGCTTCTCTGGATGATTTATGACATGACATATGTTACTGTGGGAGGGGTGTCAGAACCTTGCTGACAGTAATAAGTGGCAGTATCTTCAGCCTCCAGGCTGCTAATTGTGGGAGAATACTGTGTCTCAGACCCACTGCACTGAACCTCAATGGGACCCCATCTTCCACATTGTTTGCACTGTAGATCAGGAGCTTAGGAGCTTTCCCTGGTTTATGCTGGTACCATGATAATATAGTATAAATGTACTCACTGGAATTCCAAGTGATGGTGACTCTGTCTCCCAGAGATGTAGACAGGGAGGTTGGAGTTTGGATGTCACATCTGCCACCTTCAATTAAAAGCACAAAACAGATCCTGCCCCGGACTTCCCTTCTGGACAAAGGTGAGTGCCTGCCCTCACCCTAGATCCCGTCCTTGGGCATCAGCCACTCCTGGGAAGACCTGCACCTTGGCCCCAGGTTCTGGCCAGTGGGCAGGCCCCCTTTTACCCCCACCCCTACCGGGAAGGCCCCCCCTTCTCCAAATTCCCTGCAGTCTCCAAGCCCTGCCCCCAAGTCCACCATCCCCAAAGACCCCCGCCACTTCCTGAGACTTAGAGACCGGCCCCCAGCTCCAATCCTGCCCTGGACTTCCCTTCTGGACAAAGGTGAGTGCCCGCCCTCACCCTAGATCCCGTCGCTGGGCACCAGCCACCCCTGGGAAGACCTGCCCACCTTGGCCCCAGGTTCTGGCCAGCAGGCAGGCTCCCTTCTACCCCCACCCCTACCAGGAAGGCTCCCCTTTTCCAAGATCCCCTGCAGTCTCCAGGCCCTGCCCCCAAGTCCATCATCCCCGGAGACCCCCGTCACTTCCTGAGACTTAGAGACCGGCCCCCAGCTCCCATCCTGCCCCAGACTTCCCTTCTGGACAAAGGTGAGTGCCTGCCCTCACCCTAGATCCCATCCCTGGGCACCAGCCACCCCTGGGAAGACCTGCCCACCTTGGCCCCAAGTTCTGGCCAGCAGGCAGGCTCCCTTCTACCCCCACCCCTACCGGGAAGGCCCCCCTTCTCCAAGATCCCCTGCAGTCTCCAAGCCCTGCCCCCAAGTCCATCATCCCTGGAGACCCCCGCCACTTCCTGAGACTTAGAGACCTGCCCCCAGCTCCCATCCTGCCCCAGACTTCCCTTCTGGACAAAGATCCCCTGCAGTCTCTAAGCCCTGCCCTCAAGCCCATCATCCCTGGAGACCCCCGCCACTTCCTGAGACTTAGAGACTGGCCCCCAGCTCCCATCCTGCCCCGGACTTCCCTTCTGGACAAAGAGCTGCCATCTTGTCTCGGACTTCCCATCTGAACAATAGCTCCCATCCTGCTTCGGCCTTACCATCTGGACAACAGCTCCCAACCTGCCTCGCACTTCCCATTTGGACAAGAGAGTCCCATCTGGACAAGAGAGAGAGACTTCTTGAATCTGTCAGCTCTTTCTGCACCAAATGCGCTCATAAGACCAAGATCGAACATAAGGAGATGGGCAGACGTCAAGGCAGAAGCACATACAACAAAATGAAGAGCAATACAGCATCACCAGAACCTAGCCCTCCTCCAACATCTAGAGCTGATCATCAAAAATTGAAAGAAGCAGAAGAAAACAGCCTTATGAATAACATCATGAAGAAGGTAGAGGCTTATATAGAGGAACAGACAAAAAAAATGGCAAGAATGCTGTAAAAACCTAGAGGAAAGGACAATTAAAGTAGAAGAAAACAATAAAGTCCTGGAAGAAAACAATAAAGCACTGAAAGAAAGCCATGAAAAAGCAAGGAAACAGGTCCAAAACCTGCAAAAGGAAATAGAAAAAATGAAGAAGACACAAACAGAGGGCATGCTGGAAATAGAAAATCTAAGTAAACAATCAGGAACTTCAGATGCAAGTATAACCAACAGAATGCAAGAGATGGAAGAGAGGATCTCTAGCGTTGAAGATACGGTAGAAGAAATAGATTCATCAGTCAAAGAAAACACTAAAGCCAACAAAGTCATGACCCAAAATGTCCAAGAAATCTGGGACACCATGAAAAGACCAAACCTGCAAATAATAGGGATAGAAGAAGGAGAAGAATACCAACTTAAAGGCACAGAAAATATATTCAACAAGATCATAGAAGAAAACTTTCCTAACTTAAAGAAGGAAATGCCAATGAAGATACAAGAAGCCTATAGAACACCAAACAGACTAGACCCCCCAAAAAAGTCCCCTCCTCACATAATAATTAAACAACTAAACATACAGAATAAAGAAAGAATATT
>CABHPR010140687.1:2884-17073 GCA_902168415.1 Peromyscus melanophrys | reverse complement strand
TGTGTGTGTGTGTGTGTGTGTGTGTGTGTGTGTGTGTATGAGCAAGCAAGAGACAGAAATAGCCAGCAAGATGCCTCAGTGCGTTGAAGTACTTGCCCTGTAAGCCTGTATGGTCTGGGTTTGATCTGAGGGACCCACTGTGGAAGGAGAGAACTGACTCCCAAAGTTGCCCTCTGACATCCATATGTGTACAGTGATATGCACACCCCTATCTGACATTGCATGCGATCGCATGCACACACACACAAACACACACACACACACACACACACACACACACACAGACACATATACACACACACCACAACATATGTGTATATGGAATTATGTATGTAAAATTTTAAAAGAATCAAATAAATGTATAAAGTGTCAATAACAGAACATGTTGGGCTGGGGATATAGCTTGGCTTGGAGAATGCTTGCCTAGCATATTCGAATCCCTGGGTTCAATCCCCAGAACAACACGAACCAGTTTTAATAGTAAATACCCCAGCACCTGGGAGGTGGAGGCAAGAGGATCAGAAATTCAGGTCATTCTTGGCTACCAGTGAGTTGCAGTCCAACCATCCTGGAATATAAGAGATCCTGTCTCAAATTTTTTTTTTCTAGTTGAAACATGACTCCTACCATCTCCTTTTCTCTTTCTTTCCTTTTTTTGTACTAGACATTGAACCCATGGCCTTGAGTATGTCAAGTACATACTGTACCACTAAGCCACACCCTTAGCACCAACAGGAACATGTTTGCTGAGTGTCTTAGTTAGGGTTTTTATTGATGTAAAGAGACATGATGATCACAGCAACTCTTATAAAGGAAAACATTTCATTGGGGCTGGCTTACAGTTCAGAGGTTAGTCCATTGTCATCATGGCGGAACATGGCAGCGTGTAGACAGACATGGTGCTGGAGAGGTAGCTGAGAGTCCTACATCTTGATCCATAGGCAACAGAAGGAGTCTGTTCCCCTGGGTGTGGCTTGAGCGTATATGAGATCTCAAAGCCCTCCTCTACAGTGACACACTTCCTCCAACAAGGCCACACCTCCAAATAATGCCACTTCCTATGGCCAAGCATCTAAATACATGAGTCCATGGGGGCCATTCCTTGTCAAACCACCACACTGGGTAACTTCCAAATGGAACATAATAAACAGCCATTTTCCCTTCTAAGAAACCAGAACTACTTAAAAAAAAAAAAAGTTCGCATTGCCCCTGAGCTAGCTCCCATCTTAAGCGACATTTTACTGGTGGGACGTAAGACTCCCACTGCTTGTTTGTATTGTTTGTTGTTTGCTTTCTGGGAATTTAACTTATCTGATAAATCTTGTAAACGGACTCGCTGGGATCTGCCTTTCCTGATTGCTTATTTCACTTAGTATAATGTCCGCTTGGTTGTAGCTTGTGCCCGAATTTCCTTCCCCCTTAAGGCTGAGTACATGAATTCCTTCTATACTTATTCTGAAGTTTGCGTCTTTGCTTTTCCATTGATGGGCATTTGCACTGCTTCCATGTCATTGTGTTCCTGTGAACACAGGTGTGTAGATATCCCTGTGAGAACCATTTTTGGGGCTCAGCTGCATGCAGCTCTGTTAACTTGGATGATGGTGGTGGTGATGATTTTAACCTCTATTTCATAGTCCTCCTGCCTCAGCTGCCCGGGTGATGGGCTTACAGATACGCACCACATGTCCTGTTGGCAGATGCTAACAGAAGAGGAATTCAGCATTGGAATCCATCTGACTAGCCGCATTTGGTCATATTTTCACATGGTGTCATGGGCTCGTATGCATAAGGGATTTAGTCTCCGTATATGAGCGAGGAGATGGCAGGGCCTGGATTTATACCTGGGCAGGAGTGTCTGATTGATGGTATGAATCTGCTGCAAGGGAAACCGAAAGCCAGCCTAACACATGCTAGCTCCAGGTTCACAAGGCAAAGACTTCCCTACATGAGGCAGAGGGGTCTCTGCCATACTGGGAGCCAGAAGAATACCAGACGCTTCTTACATCGCTTCTTTGCTTTTAGAAGGTTCACCTCCCTTGATATCTGCCTAGAATGGCTTGGCACGTATGCTGGCCCCAGGAGTGAATGTTTATAATGGGCACGCCAATTCCTGGTGGCCACGTGCTAATGGTGCACAGGGAGAACCTCTGCTGTCATCCACGCTGGTTCCACTCTGGTCACCTCTCACTCACTGCCTCTCTTCAGGGTCCCACTTGAGTCCAGCTTCTGGGGAACATTCTATTCTTTCTTTCTTAATCTATTTACATTCAGGGATGAGCTAGATCTTCCGGAGCCCAAGGTTTTTTTTTTCTTTTCAATATACATGTGCTTGACTGTGTGTGTGTGTGTGTGTGTGTGTGTGTGTGTGTGTGTGTGTGTGTGTGTGTGTGTGTGAATGCCACATTTGTGTGGTGCCCAAAGAGGCCAGAAGAAGGCACTGGATCCCCTAGAGCTAGAGACAGACAGTTGTGAGTCACCTGACACAGATGCTGAGAACCAAACTCAGGTCCTTTGGAAGAGTAGCAAATGCTCTTAACCACTGAGCCATCTCTCCAGCCCTAGACAGAGTGTTTAGAAAAAGCATTCACACTTGTTTGATCGGCAGAGCTAAATATTGAACCTGGAGCTCCGTCCACGGTTAGCAGGTGCTCTACCACCTAGCCACATTCCCATGCCCAGGTCAGGAACGTTTTGGCGAACATACTGCTGGGACCCCCTCCTGGACCCCATGCTGCTGAGGCACCTGGAGCTGAACTTTCAGCCACCTCCTGCTTATCCTCATCCTTTTACCTTTTGAAAAGTGGGGTATAATTCGTACGTAGTGAAGTGAATCTTTTCCTTTAATTTCACTGTACAGTTCCAGGAGCTTTGACAAATGCATGCAGTCACTTGGGTGCCATGCACTATAAAGAAAGAGCAGACACATGACTCACTCCCAAAAGACAACTTTAACCTAGTCCGTCCCCAGTCCTTGGCACAGCACGTTTCCCATCTCTGTGGCTTTGCCTTTTTCAGTAGAAAAGGACATTATAAATTGGCCTGTACCATGTGGTCTTCCGAGTCTGCTTCTTCCATGATGCCTGGTGTGTTTGTATTTCATCCATGTTGTATGTTGCCCCTCCGTGCCCCGCACTGGTGGTGCTGAGATGCGGAAGGCTGGGCCCTCAGAGATCTCAGAGCCTAGGGACGAAGAAGGCACTTGGGCCCATTGCTCTAGGATTAGACATGAAGGTTACCCTACTGCTCCCCAGCCCAAGACTCTGCTCTTTTTGGAGGATCAAATGGGGTTGGAAAGAGCAGTTTGAAGTCAGGCAGGTCGTTTGAAGCCAGCTCTGTGACCTTGTATTGAACACGATACAGAGTGGGGACTGGCTAGACGTCTGTTGGATGGATGAATGAATGAATAAATGAATGAGCTTAACCTTCTGAAATCTTAGTTGCCTCCTGTTAGCAGCCCCTTTACCTGACTGCTGTGGGTATCAGCGTCTGGTCTCACCTGTTGTGGGCATCTAAGGTTTGTCCTGTTCCATAGCTGTCCTTTGATTTCTTCCTTACACTGACGTATGCATGTGGTGCAGACCTCAAAGATGGTTAGACCCGAGCACCTGCTGGGTGGGAGCCATGAGGGCCACTAGCTGAGCAGATAAATACCCAGAAAGCCCCACAGATAGCTGCTGACTCGAACCTCACAAGTCCAGTTTGAGAGCTCCCTGAACTTTTCTTCTCTCTTCTTTAAGGGTATAGACAAGGATCCCATCAGTTTTTCTTTCTCCCCAAACATATACCTGGTGGGGGGGGCAATAAAAAACTTCTGGAATAAAGAACTATGATCCCTTTAGCAAGGGACCCCCTCCTCCCAACCAGGGGCCGTCTCTGGTTCTCAGATCTGGAAAGGGAAATGGGCTTGGATATAGGCAGCCACAGAGCTGTCACTCAAAAAGAATGTGTTTTCTTCAGAATAGAGCCAGGAGGGTGCGGTAATGCCAGCATTGAAGTGGCCAAGGCAGGGGGACTACTGTGAATTCACGGCCAACCTGGGCTACATAGTGAGTTCCAGGGCAGCCTGGGCTACAGCGTGAGACTGTCTAAAAAGCTGATCGAGCAAAAGCAGAGATGGCAGGACTCTCACCAGGCTGATTCTTGTTAATCAGTTATTTGTATAATTATCTGTTTGCTGGATACTTTCCTTACCAGGGGACCCAGGACACACAGTAATTGCTTAATTTTTCTTCCTCCCCCCTTTTTTTAAAATATATATTGTATATGTACTTAAGCAGGTGTGTGTGTGTGTGTGTGTGTGTGTGTGTGTGTGTGTGTGTGTGTGTTGGTGCAGGTATCTGTGTATGCAGAGGTGTGTGTGTGTGTGTGTGTTGGTACAGGTATCTGTGTATGCAGAGGTGTGTGTGTGTGTGTGTGTGTGTGTGTGTTGGTGCAGGTATCTGTGTATGCAGAGGGGTGTGTGTGTGTGTGTGTGTGTGTGTGTGTGTGTGTGTGTGTGGTATGTGCATGCCATGGTGCTTATGTGAAGGTCAGAGGATAATCTTTCTAAGTCAGTTCTCTCCTTCCTGTGCTGTGCACTGCAGGCTACCTGGCCTTGTGCTTCTAGCCCACCTCCCAGAAGGAGTGCTGGGATTATGCATGCACACCACCACATCCAGCTTTTGTGTGGATTCCATGGGTGGAGCCCAAGTTGTCAGGCTTAGAGGACAAGTGCTTTTTACCCACTGCACCATTTCCCAGTTTAATTGTTGAATGAAGAGGGTTTGTGGTTAAAAGAATTGGCATTTGAAATTACCATTTCTGAAAAGAAACAGTAGAGAAAGAAACTAGTCATTGTGAGTCATATGCTATTTGTTTGGGCTATTAAATCTTTACCTACAACCTCCTCATTTAGCTTCATAGCGGCTGTTGTAAGTAGGTGTTCTTGGCCATTGTAGTCAAGGAAATGGATGCAAAATAGTAAAGAGACATGCCTCCAGTCTCCTAACTAGTTACTGATGGAGTCAGATAAACTCAGGTCTGACGTCCAAGCCCAGCCTCTTTCTATCCACAAACAAGCATCTTAAGAATAGAACTCTCGACAAATTAGATTTCAAAACAAAAATGAAAAAGAGATTCAGAAATTCGAGCAGGAGTTGAGTGGGTTGGATTATAGAGTTTAACAGCGTGAATTAAGAATTTACAGAATGTTGGCTTCCTGCTTGCATCAGAGTTCTCAGTCTTGTGTTTTCCTAAATTGGTTTGAGAGCCTTTCCATAATCCAATTTAAATGTGTTTTTTTTTTTCCTTTAGACACAATACACATAGCTCTGAGTAATGACTCCCCCTCTGTTCTCAGAAACGCTGCACAGGCCTTGGAGGTAAAAGGCCTGGGCTCGACTCTTACAGGGCTGGCAAAGGTCTTAGCAGCTCCCTGGTCACTCTGAAGCTTGGGTTTTCCTTCTTAGATGGGGAAAGGAACCTCAGCCATCTTAGTGTCTTAGAGGCTGTCACTCAGATCAAGGGGCAGATAGCCAAACACAGTGCATGACAGGGAGGGGCTAGGGGAAGGGTGTGTCCTTCAGTCTGTGAAGACCTGCCGAGAGCAGCAGGCACTTGGAATGTGGGAGAAGGAAGACTGCAGACAGGGACTGGCAGAAGCCCACGCCCAGATGAGCGAGGACATGCCCTCTTTCTGTTCTGCCAAGATCAGCTCAGGCTGAGAAAACAGCTCACTAGGGTGACATGTGCTTAGACCCCATAGTCATACTGCTGTGGAGTGCCAGGAAATTAATATTTAACACAGGGCCAAAGAAGGCTTGTGCTAGACAAGATAGTTGGTAAGAGATAATTGTAGCATGAGTCTTGAAAGTTCTTATTATTAAAATCAAACCTGAGGCCAGTTATTGGGGTGAACACTGGAAGGTCAGAGAGACAGAATAAACCACAGCTATCTCACCTCACCGGATCCTCAGCTGGTCTTGCTTCCTCAGACTGGAAGCCTCTCAGTCCTCATCCAAAATGGGTCTCAGCTGAACTGCTGCTAGAAGCCTGAATGCTTCTCCAGGCCAAATGCCTCTCCAGGCCAAATGCCTCTAGTTTCTGGTCCTCACGCCTCATATACCTTTCTGCTTTCTACCACCACTCCCTGGGATTGAAGGCTTGCTTTCTGGGATTAAAGGCGGGGGTCACCACGCCTGGCCATTTCCAAAGTGGCCTTGAACTCACAGAGATCCAGAGGGATTTCTGTCTCTGGAATGCTAGGATTAAAGGCGTATGCTACCACTGCCTAACCTCTGTTGCATATTGTGGCTGTCCTGTTCTCTGACCCCAGATAAGTTTATTAAGGTACACAATATTTTGGGGAACACAATACCACCACAGATAATTGGCAACACTCTCCCCTGGCTGGCTTTTTTTTTTTTTTTTAAATAAAAGGTGTGTGTGTGTGCGCGCGCCTGAGTGTGTATGCCTGAGTATATGCCTGAGTGTGTGTGCACCACATAAGTACAGGTGCCAGAGGAAGTCAGAAGAGGATACCAGATCCCCTCTAACTAGAGTTATAGGCCATTGCCCAACACCTGGTTTGGGTGCTGGAAACCAAACCTATGTCCTGTTTAAGAGCAGCCAGGGCTCTTAACCATTGAGCCGTCTCTCCAGCCTCCCATTCTCCCTCTTTCTCCTACCCATTCCTTCACTCAGGGACCACTGGCAGATGCCGAGCTCTACAGTGTGGAGTCGGGAGGGTAGTATATCATGGTGGTGAGGAGATAGGCAGTGGAGTCACACTGGCCTGGGCTAGAGTTTGGCACCCTGGCTAATTGTGAAACTAAATTATTTGAATTCACTAAATCTTAGTTTTTTTTTCACCTGTGTTATGAGAAAAACAAAAATACCTGACTTCACTGGAGGTTTAGAGATTATGTTTGTTGATAAGCTTGCATAGCTTCTCATGTGTAGTAAACATGCAACACATAAATCTCTGGAGAGCCAAATGCACAGGGAACCAGGCCTGCTGTTTTCCTGTTTTCTCCCTCCAGCCTATTAGAAGGTCATGATGGGTAAGGAGAAGCCCAAGGGGTGGCACCATGGCAACCACGGCCCAGGTGGATTTCTGTGTCATGGGAATCTGAAGCACTGTGCTCAGAGTGAGCGGCTCCACCCAGAAGAAGCTTCTGGGTGCCCATGGGAAGGATGTTCCCTGTGGAGGTGAGGGAAAGACCAGGGCTTCACAGGAACATCTTGGTCTGTGACTCTCAGGACTCATGACAGTGTGCCTTGGAGATGCGTCACAGTTTGTGTGAATTTTTGCTTTGTCACACCTGGGCTCTCTGACATCACCATATCCTGACTGTCTCTGTGGAGGCTGACATAAAGCCAGCTTTCTCCATTTTAGGAAATATGCACACACAGCCCACTAATGGGTGTGAATTCCACCCAAAGTTTTTGTGTTTGGTTTTGGTTTTTAGATTGCTATACAAACCAATGGGTTTCCCCATAGCACCCTCACACAGTGTTTATTCTGTTGATCTCCTACTCTCCCCCAACCCCTACCTCCTTCCTTTCACCCCCCTAGATTAGCCTCTGCTCTCCTTCCATGTCACATGCATTCTGTTGTCTTCTTTCTCCCCTCTCCAATCCTCCCTCCAGACCTTTTTCCTCTCATAGTCCCCGTCTATCTAGTTTTATAACTTAGACACACACACACACACACACACACACACAAACCCCCCTAAGATCCAGGCTCGGGAGATGCCTCAATCTGCAAAGTGAGTATTCATTGTGTAGTCATTAGTACAGCAGTTTCTAAAAACTAAAAATAGAACTACCATATGACCCAGCTGTACCACTCCTGGGCACATACTCTAAGTCCTATCACGTGACACCATCACATCCTTGTTTATCACTGAACTAATCACCATAACTGGTAGTGGAAGCAGCCTAACAGCCCATCAACAGAGGAGTAGATAAAGAAAATGTGGTACATATATGCAATGGAATTTTAATCTGCCATAAATTCACATGAATGACATTTGCAACTTTTGTGTTTTTAAGAGCCTGTTTATGGAGGCTAGGTTAGTAAAATGCACCCACCCTTCTTGGTGAGAGTTTTTTTTTTAGTGTGAACTTGAATCTAAGTTTTATGAGCTCACGCAGTTGAATAAACACCACCACCGTCAAGGTCCCTGAAGTTCTCCACACACTTCTATGGTCATCCTTTCTGAACGCGCAACCCTGGCAACCATGGGCATTGTTTTTGCTCTTAGAGTGCTCCACTTTCGGGACAGTATGCTAACGGGATTGGACCACATGTTGGCTTTTGCTTCTTTTGTTTCCACAATGCTCTTCATAATCTAAATGTTTTTATTGCAACTAGGTAAGTGGTCCTGAGATTGCCTGGGAAAAATCAAAAGCATTCCTGTATTACTAACCAAGAAGAGATCTAACTAAAAAAATTAGCTGCATCGGGTCTGTGAGATAGTTCAGTGAGTAAAGGTGCTTGCTGCCAAGCCTGTTGACTTGAGTTTGATCCCCCAGTATCAGCAGTGGAGGGAGAGAACCACCTCCTGGGAATTTTCTTTTGATCTCCATAAGCAATCCATGGCAGGAGGATGTGCGTGCGCACGCACGCACGCACACACGCGCACACACACACCTGCGGCTCACACCTGTAATCCCAGTACTTAGAGGCAGAGGCAGGAGGATCAGGAGTTTCTAGGCCAGTCTGGGTTATGTGAGACCTTGTCTCAAACAAACAAACAAACAAACAAACAAACAAACAAACAAAATGTAAGCTTATATAGAAAAACAAAGAGCCAAGAATAGCCAGGAAAATATCGGGATTTATTCTAAAGCTTTGTTTATCAGATTCATGATTGTTATTATTAAGACACCATGTTACACAGTAGGTCAGTAGAATAGACTGGAGAGCTGAAGACCAATACTTTAACATTTCAGGAAACTTTACATTTGACAGGGTAGGGCTGTACACCAACGGGGAAGAGTTCAGCAGATGTGCTGGGGACAGTTGGGATCCAAGCAGAAAGGAGTAACATTGAGTCCCTAATTCATGTCACATAGAAAATAAATTCCAGATGAGTTAGAGTCTAGTAGTGGAAAAGCAAACATTTAAAGTGTTGGTGTGTGCACAGTTTGCATGTGCACTTTTGCATGTGGGCACATGTTTGTGTGTACATGCGTATGTTTAGGTATGTGCACGTTTGCACATTTTCTTGTTTGCATGTGCACATATGTTTGCATGTTTGTGCATGTGGGTACACATGTGTGCCCATGTGTACATGCATGTGGTGCCCGGAAGTCTTCTTCTGGCCCTCTCCACCTTACTTTTTGACACGGAGCCTCTCCGTGAACTTGGAGCTTTCTGCTGTGGCAATTCTCGTGCCTCTGCCTCTTCAGCAGGGACATTGCTGGTGTGCACTGCTGTGTCCAGCTCTGACTTTCTGTTAAGATTTATTTTTTTAGTATGTGTGTGTGTGATGTGGGAAATATGCATGTGAGCTCAGGTGACATTGGATGCAGCAGATCCTCTAGAGCTGCAGTTACAGGCAACTGTGAGCTCCCTGATGAGGGTCTGGGAACTGAACTCCTGTGGGTCCTCCACAGGAGCTAGATGAATTCTTTTTTCTTTTTGGTTTTTCGAGACAGGGTTTCTCTGTGTAGCTTTGTGCCTTTCCTGGGACTCACTTGGTAGCCCAGGCTGGCCTCGAACTCACAGAGATCCGCCTGCCTCTGCCTCCGGAGTGCTGGGATTAAAGGTGTGCGCCACCACCGCCCGGCGCTAGATGAATTCTTAACGGTCAAGCCTCCTCTCCAGCCCCCGTGCCCAGCTTTTGTCATGGTGTTGGGGATCCAAACTCGGGTCCTTATCTCATATAGCAAGCGTTTTACCAATTGAGCCATCTGTCCAGCCTCCAAAGTTTAAAACTTTTGTAAGAAAAGGTGGCCAGACCTTCTTAAAAGATACAAAGACAAGTGTCAAAGATCAGAGTATTTGTTCAGATAAAATGCCCAACATCTGGACAGCAAAAGACATTGCAGGCCAATGAGTTGATGTTGGAGAAAAAACATTTGCAGTGCGTATGTCCAAGGAAGTATCTAGACCCCAAATTCAGAATTCCTAAAAAAAAAATCACCAGAAAGGTAGCTTTGCTGAGGGCAGTGAGCAGGGCAGTTAAGCAGCTCCCATGGGCAATAGTCTGAAAAAGTTGATGAATGTATATTTGAGGAAATGTCAGCAAGGGCACCATTTCACATCTGTCAGACTAGCCAAAATTTCAGTCTGATATCGTTCAGGCAAGAACGGGGAGCATTATTACTCTCACACTTGCGAGAAGAAGTAGAAATTGGTACCACACTGCCAGGTGGTTTCACGTTACCCACTGGAAGATGCTGTGTATTGTTACACAATAGCACATCTGTTACAGTGTGGATATGAAGTGCCTCCTCAAACAAAATGCTTCATGTGTTGAGGGCTAGGACCCCAGCTAGTGGATCTGATCACAGAGAGCTGAAGGGGTTGTGAAGGCTCTGACCTTCACAATGAGTTAATTCACTGATGGATTCAAAATTTATTGGCATCGTTGGGAGATGATGGGAATTTTCATAGAGGAACCTTGTTGGAAGAGGCAGGTCAAGGTGAGAATGTCCTGGAGATTCATACCTTGTTGTAGACTTCTCTCTGGCTCCCTCTGCTTCCTGGATATCACCAGGTAAGAGGATCATGTCTTTGAGACCAACCTGAACTATGTAGCTAGACCCTGTTTCAAAAATCTAAGGGCTGGAGCTGGAGCCATGGCTCAGCTGTTAAGAGCACTTACTGCAGACGACAAGGTTCAGTTCCCAGCACCCACACAGTGGCTCACAACCATCTATAACTCCAGTTCTAACAGCTCTGACTCCCTCTTCTGACATCCACAGGTACCAGTTGCATGGGTAGCACACATGCATACATGCAGACTCATACAAATAAGATAAAAATAAGTAAATCTTTAACAAATAAAATCAAGGGCTGATAAGTGGGACATCGACGTCACAGACTCAGGGGCCATAGAGGAAGTGGAAGGGGCATTTAAGAGCCAAAGATTGGAGAGGATTGAAGCAAAACAGTGTTTTCTGGACATGCCAAGACAGCTTCACTCCTGAACTCCCAGCAGCTGTGGTTTCCTGCACACGGCTGGCATAAGATCAAGCCAGTAAACATTCCAGCCTAGAGTGGGGAGGGACTCGTGAGCCCCCATCCCAAGCTGAGAAGCTCTTGACAGTAGATGCTCTTAGGGGAGGGAGAATGAGTTTTCTTTAAGGCTGTGGTCCCTGGTAGGTAGACGGAGCGCCAGAGGATGACCCCACACCCAGGAATATATGGGCGGCAAAAAATGGATGGGTTATTTAAAAAAAAGAAGTATATGAAGTTGGGAAGGAGTGGAGACAAGGGGGTGGGTTCTAAGATGTGGCCTATACTTACAGAGAACTCCATAGAACCAAGTTGATCATGGTAGTACACATCTGTAATCCCGGCACTTGAGAAGTGGAGGCAGGAAGATCAGGAGTTCAAGACTCCCTCTGGCTACTACACAGCAAGTTCAAGGCCTGCCTGGCTACACGAGACCCTATGTAAAAGAAGAGATTTTTAAAAAGCAGTGTCTGGGTGGAGAATGTAGCTCAGTGCGTAGAGAGCTCAAATAGGTTCGTGAAACCCTGAATTTGTCCCAGCACCCACAGAAACAGAGCCTGGGATGCAAGCCAGTGCTCCCAGCATTTGGGGGTAGAAGCAGGAAGACCAGAAGGTCGGAGTCATCCTTAGCTACAGAGTGAGTGTGAGGTCCGTCTCGGCAACATGAGAGGCTGTCTCAAAAACCAAACAAAACTGGAGTGTGGAAAAGCTTCTAGGGGAGGAGTGGCAGGGTTTCACCGAAATGGCTTTGTCGAGCTGGATCTTAAAGGATTATCGGGGTTCTGTCAAGGAAAACAAAACACTTGTGGGGTTGAGAGGAGATCTTACACTAAGATTCAGGCAGCAGAAAGAGCTGCCAGGAAGGTGAAGGTCGCTGGCCATGGGGAAAGCGCCGGGACTCTAATCCTAGCTCAGAGAGGGGCAGCTGTGGGACTGGGGATGCCGGCAGGTGGGATCATTGGAAGATGTCCTTGTAAGAGACATTTGGTCTTGAACAGACATAAAGGGCTGACGCTGAGGCTCAGTGGTGTGGTAGAGCCCTTGTCAGGCAGGCACAAGGCCCTAGGTTTGCCCCTCCCCCCATTAAAACTCTTCAGAATAGCTTGCCTGGTTTAAACAGACGTAAATGCCAAACCCCTTCAGCCTGGACCTGCTTCATTCATCACTTCTTGAGAACGAGTCATTTTAATCCCAGTCTCTCTTCCCTGGGGAGGTGAAATGCTAAGTGTCCTTGAATTAGTAGAGACTCAGATATAAATGTGTCTGTGGAGGGACCCTCTGTTGTCAAACGAGTCTAAGGCAGGGGTTCTGGTTACCAGTTCATGTCCAAAGACACTGGCTGATGGAGCCCAGGCCTCCCTGTCTACGTGCCCTGTGAGCTTTTCAGCTCTGACCACTAGGAATTTGTTGCAGCTCACTGGGGTTCACATAGGTGCCACTCAATAGGCCCCTGGATCCATCTTCCACTGTTTATATGCTGCCTCTGAACAGACATGGATAATAACCATGGCATCTGTGCCCAAGGAGCTGCATGCTATTTCCCCCAGAATGGCTAGCATTGGGCCTGAGGCCTTCCTTGCTGATTCAGCCTGGTGCTGTCTGGATACACTTTGCTGCCTAGACCTCGTCCAAGGTCACAGGTGTCCCCTGCAAGATGCTGACTTTGATGTCTCTACTGGACACTCCCTGCCATGGCCAGGAATGGGGATGCAGCTCCAGTAAAGCAGCCATGAGCCCTGGCTCTGTGGGAGAGACGGACCCTGAACAGACTACCAAGTGTTTGGATGAGGATGAGGAGTAAAAATGCAGGGAGCTGTGACAGTGAGGGACAGGGAGAAGAGCCTGATCTCAGGGCTGGTGGGCACAATGACATGGGCAGGAAGGCCTCAGCTGAGAAGGAAGTGTCCTCTGGTTCCCAAGAAGGCTTGGGAGTGGGGGAAAGTGGCTGGGGAGACCTCCTTCACAGCGTCACCTGTACCTCAACCTGGAGCCCCTCGGGCCCGGCCACACACTCTTTGACCCCACTTCTTTTTTTAAAAAAAATCACGTATGTTTATTATTTAGTGTGGGGGTGGGTGGGCATGTGGGTGTCATGGCACACGTGTAGAAGTCAGAGGACAAGTAGAGTCTGTTTCTTTCCACCTGGGTTCAAACTCAGGTCATCAGGCTTGGAGTCACCTTATCTGCCTTGTATTGTTAACAGGGTCTTGCTATGTAGCTCTGGCTGGCTTGATACACACTCTGTAAACCAGGCTGACCTCCAGCTTTCAGTAATCTTCCTGCCTCTGCCTCCTGCATGCTAGAAGTGCAGTCATTCCCCTGCATGCCCGGCATCACCACTGTGCCCGGCATCACCACTATGCCCAGCATCACCACCATACCCAGCATCACCACCGTGCCCAGCATCACCTCCATGCCCAGCATCACCATCGTGCCCGGCATCACCACTGTGCCCGGCATCATCTCCATGCCCGGCATCACCACTGTGCCCGGCATCATCTCCATGCCCGGCATCACCACTGTGCCCGGCATCACCTCCATGCCCGGCATCACCACCGAGCCCGGCATCACCACCGAGCCCGGCATCACCACTGTGCCCGGCATCACCACCGTGCCCGACACTGCCTTCTCCTTCTTAAATTCTCTCTCTCCTACCACCATCCTTACTCTTCCTTCCCCTCTCAGCCTGCTTCTGTCCCTTTTTCTTGCTTCTCTGGCTTCCCATGCCTCTCATCTCAACAACAGTGGTGATAGGACATCAGGTTTGGAAGAGGCCGGACTGTCTGGGTCCACCCCGGCTTTACCCTTTCCTTAATGATTATGAGACTCTGGGCAAGCAAGTGGGGTCCTATATGCATGATGGGGGTTCCTCGGCCAGAGAAGACTAGGATATCTAAGGCTTGTAAAGGTACACATACACACACACACCCACCCACCCACACCCTACCCCTTTCTCCTCAGTGTCAGAACTGACCTGGTTCTTTTATTTCTGTTTTCCATGGACATTGATGTCTTCCCC
>CABHPR010140686.1:23034-40604 GCA_902168415.1 Peromyscus melanophrys | reverse complement strand
TTCTTCTTCTTCTTCTTCTTCTTCTTCTTCTTCTTCTTCTTCTTCTTTTTCCTCTTCTCCTTCTCCTCCTCCTCCTCCTCTTCTTCTCTCCTCCCCCTCCCCCTCCTCCTCCTCTTCTTCTCTCCTTCTCCTCCTCCTCCTCCTCCTCCTTCTCCTTCTTTTTTCCCCAACACAGGATTTCTTGGCTGGCCTGGAACTCTCTCTATAGACCAAGCTGACCTTGAACTCTGAGATCCAGCTTTCCATTGTAATCCCCTGTGGTGGGCTGGGCTTTTTGGTGGTGCAGGTGCCTTTCGGTCCATGTCACTGTAAGTAACTCCTTGCCCGTGCTCCCATGAGTGACTCCAATAAACTCACTGGCGCACTAAACTGGACTTTTTGGCAGTACCATTCTTTTGGTCTGTTGTCTGTCTCTTAGCTGGAAGTGAGTAGACTAGATGTTTGTTCTCGTTTTCCAGGAATCATGTCAAACACACATACACACCACCACCACCACCACCACCACCAAGTTGCCTGCTTTTTTGAAAGACATTCCTTTGAAGTAGGGCGTAGAGGCGCACACCTGCCGTGTCAGGATGGGGAAGTGTGGACTGGAGGCACAGAAGCTCAAGGCCATCCTTAACTACAGAGAGAGTTAGAGGGCAAAACAAGAGCAAAGACACAAAAAGAAGGCTGGAGAGGTAACTCAGCTGCGCAGCACTTGCTTAGCATGTGCAAGCCCTAGGTTGGATCCTCAGCACTGGGGACTGGTTGTATGTCTTACTTGAGAGGGCCAGGCAAATATCATGACTGGCCCCTAATAACTCAGTTAAGAACTAGGCCTCAGGTCCTGCACCTACTAGGCCTGGGCCAAACCCCTCCTACACCCACAGGTAATAACCAAATAAGGACAAAACCTGGGACTTGTCCAGTCCTGTCCCAAAATGGAAAAGCCATAGCCCTAATCAACCCCTTACCAGCTCTGGCCAATTGGAATGTACTAATATGATTGCCACTTGCTTAAGCCAATCACATCAAGTGACCTAGCCGCCCTAAGAACTCCCCTTAGCTGTGCTTAAAAGGAGCGCACACGTCCCTCTCAAAGTCCTTGCCATTTTGTACAGGTGAGTGACCCCACATGCACGTGGTATGATAAATGTTTTGGGACTTCTCACGGACCCTAACATTACTCTTGATCTTAGGCAAAATGCCAAGAACCAATCGAATCCAGATTTGTGTGGAAAGACAGAGAAAGCTGGAAAGTGGTAGTCTTACCGGGATCGTGACAGCCGTCTAAGGAAGGACCACAAATGGCCACCACTAGCTTGACCGCTCACATTGGCCTTGAGGCCATGGCAATGTAAGCATTCGCTCAGCTGAACGCTTACCATATGGACATAGTCTAGAAAATGGGTCAACCAGAAGCACCTGAGAAACTGACCTATGTTGTGGAAGATCTGTTGAACCAGGCAAAGCTGTGTTACATTCATCCATGCTGCATTTGTTAACTAGGTAAAGATGTGTTGCATTTAACCTGGGCTCAGAGAGGTGGGGTTAGCAACTGGTTGACCAGAAGTAGCAGGGAGGAGCTTAGTTTGGTTTTATTAGTTGGGAAGGTATGGAAGGGAGTGGCTTCCAGAAAGCCTACAAAGAGAGAAAGATAGCACTTGCCATTCTAATTCTCTGATCTCGCAGGTTCTCGCTCCAGCCTTTGAATCTTGAGCTGTATTAGAACGGTCGAGATTCAGTTAGAACTACCTTGAACGGCAGCAACAGAGCCGCTGTCTGGAGGAACAGAATTCCTCTTAGTGGCTGGGCTGCTAGTAATTTAAAGTGCAGCCACTGTGACGGAGGTAAAACAACAGACCAGCTCTGGGGTCGGGGTTGGGGGGGGGTGAGAGTCAAGGTGCACATTTAGAACTTGGAAGACTTACTGTCCCCATCCCCCATTCCCATTTGGAGTTTCTATAATTATTTCTCTTTTTGCTAGAACTTGGTATTCGTACATTTCTTTAAGCGTGACGAGATGGCGCTTTTATCTCTTTGCTAGTGCCTGGGTGATCACTTGCTAAATATATTTCACCGTTTTATTTACTTCAGGCTGAAGTCCCGGCTCCATTATGTTGGCTCCTCCACACCCAACCCCAAGCTGCACATTTCAAAGAGAAATCACTGTAATTATTTATTCTCTTGAAAAGGAGCAGGAGGTATGCGTGTCGAACTAATGTGCACCTTTAACCCACTTGAATGACACTTTGGAGAATGGTTGCTGTGAACCCCTAACTTTGGCTTCATATTTCCAGATTCTCCCAATTGTGGGAGATAATTGAGGCTCGTGGACTTCTTCGTTGGGAAACTTTTATTTATTTTTCAGGGAGTCCCACCCCTAGCTATATAATTCTAAAGATTTATATTGAATTTCAACTGTCAATTCTGAGGACTGGTTAATTTTTCAAGGCTCTTGAAAATGAACAGAAAACGAGTTTTGAATTCATAGAACTTTCTGAGATCCGGTTATGGAAGTTTTTATTACATTGCTTTGATTTCTTTTTTAGAAGGCTTATTTTTTTCCTGTTTAGCAGTTTCCTTAATCATAACTACAAACACTAATCCTCTTCCTTTCCCTTTACTGAAAAAGAAAAGTGTGTGTGTGCGTGTGTGTGCGCGTGCATGAGTGTGTGTGTGTCTCTGTGTGTGTGTGTGTGTGTGTGTGTGTGTGTGTGTGTGTGTGTGCGTGCTAAAACGTGTTCCCTAGTCTAGTAGGAGGCAGAAAGAAAAGTTTTCTGAATTTTCCCCAGTCAGGTAGATGGATTTTAAAAAAATGGGTCACATAAGGAGCTTGAGCTGACTTTGTAGACAGAATGGGCAGAAACCCAAGCCCTGTTTTCATTCAGGGAGTGCGGCAGCCTGGGTGGTGAGGTGGAACACAGCCCTCATTTCCTCCACACTTGCCAAGTCGAGCTTCAGAGTAACATTTGTTTCTCTGTTGCAGAAATGTCTTGTTCCATTGTTGGGGAACACCTCACAGGCCCTTGGGGGAAAGTCTTGGCTGGTCAGCATAGTTCATGCTAATCTTCTCTGCTGCTGCGCTCTTAATTATAACTGCTTTCCAAATTCGATCTACTATTTGCTCTCTATGTAAGAAAAATTTGGTGGAATGTGCTAGGTCTAACTTACTTTCTTTTTTGACTCTTATTTTTGTATTTGTGAGTGTGTGTGTGTGTGTGTGTATGTATGTGTATGTGTATGTACACGCGCACACGCACATGCATGCGTGCATGTGCTTGAGTGCCTGCAGAGGCCAGAAGAGGGTCACAGATACCTTGGAACTGCACATATAGGTGGTTGTGAGCTGTCACATGGGGGTGCTGTGAACTGAACTCAGGTCCTTTGAAGAGCAGCAAAGGTTCTTAACCACTGAGCCATCTCTCCAGCCCCTTAAATCATTGTTTTATAATCAGTTTTCAGATGACCAAAACTAATTATAAACAAAAGACAAGAAAATAATTTTCAAAATTCCAATTCTCTGAAAGATGGTTTTCCAATGGCTAATTTCTAGAATAATCTGTTTCATTGATGTTTGGTTGTAGCCTCGGGCTCTCCTCTGTAGAGACTGCAAAGCCACCCCCCTCCAAACCCTCCTGGCTCAGAAAGTCTCTGAACAAAGGAAAGGTGCCAAAAATCCCAGTTCTGCATTCTTAACAGCCCTTGCAACTTCCTCCCCTGAAGTTGCCAGCCACTTAAGTTCCTGCCCAAGTGCTCAGTTTTTGACCATACTTGGGCACAAACCAAGCTTGTGGCAGACACACCATCAACCTTCACCTACAACCTATAAAATCTCCCTGCTTTAGTTTGGGGGGCACAACTTCTCTGGCCTCCATCTCTGGGACTAGAGAATCCACCCAGGAGTTGCTTTGCTCAATATACCTGTTGTTAATTCTTTTTCAATCTGCTTGATCTGGCTTACTGCATCATCAGAGAAACTTGTGTGTGTGTGTGTGTGTGTGTGTGTGAAAACCTATTAATCAAATATGTGTGCATTTTCAAACTTTTCTAATATTAAATTTAATAAGAATGTTAAACTTGTTTATGCATATAAGTTCAAATTTTCAAAATTTTGCCATTTCTTTCTCCTCTTCCTCCTCTCCTTTTTCTGTGTTTTTGTTTTTTGTTGTTGTTTGTTTGGTTGGTTTTTTTTGTCCTTTGGAGACAAGATCTCATGTATCCCAGGTTGGCCTGGATCTCCCTATGTAGCTGAGGCCAGCCTTAAATTTTTGATCTTCCAGTTTCTACCTCTCAGATGCTAGCTAGGGTTACAGGTTTGTACCACCACACCTGGCTCAATTCATTGCTTTAGAAAATATACAAGATTGTTTTAACTAAATTCTACTTTTGTTTAGATAATTTTTAAATTGAAAATTAACATTTAAAGTTAACTGAACTAGAAAACATTCCTGTAACAGCTAATATATTCGTTGGGCTGGAGAGATGGCTCAGTGGTTAGCTCAGTGGTCAAGATCACATACTTCTCTTCCAAAGCACCCAAGCCAGGAAGCCTACAACTACCTGTGACTCCACGTCCAGGGGATTTGATGTCTCTAGGCACCTACATTTATACGTATACACACACAACACACACACACACACACACACACACACACACACACACACACACACACGATTAAAAATAAAACAAACCTCGGTCTGGAGAGATGGCTCAGGGGTTGGGAGAACTTACCGATTTTACAGAGGACTCAAGGTTTGACTTGTAGTACCCACAGGGTGGGTCGGAAACATCCATAACTCCAGTTCCAGGAGATCCAATGCCCTCTTCTGACCAGGCGTATACACAGTGCACACACATGCATGCAGACAGACCATTCATACACATAAAATAAATACCAAAACAAATAAAATACTTTTGCAATATTTTCATTCTTTTTTTGTGAGTTTTTCACACAATGTATTTTTAACATCCTCACTTCCCCAACCCCTCCCATTTCCACTCTCCCATCCCTCCCCTTCCCACTTCGAGATTCCTTCTTTTTCTTTCCTTCACTGTCCCGTCCAGTTTGTGTTGCCCAGCTAGTGCGGGAGGTGGGGTCTGCCTACCAGGGCTCACATCATTAACGAAAACTGACTCCCCTCTCTCAGCCCCTATCAAACGCCAGCTGCTCCTCAGATAGCAGGGAGATTTCATGCCCATCTTCCTTCCTCGGTGCTGGGATTTTGTCTGGCTGGAGCTTGCACAGGTCAAAATAAATCTTTAAAGCAATAAATATATGCATCAGTTCAATCAAAAAGCAAAAACAACAACAACAACAAAAACCAACCAAAAACCAGTCTCCTGCTCCTGAGTGCTGGGATTACAGATGTGCACCACCAAGTTGGGTTTTCACACTTCAGCATTTAAAAAAGAAACTTTCTAGGTGATTATAGCTTGCAGCTGTTGAACAATATTTTAAAAAAAATGATGCCAGGCAGTGGTGGTGCACGCCTTTAATCCCAGTATTCGGGAGGCAGAGGCAGGTGGATCTCTGTGAGTTTGAGACCAGCCTGGTCTACTGAGCAAGTTCTAGGACAGCCAAGGCTACACAGAAAAACCCTGTCTTGGGAAAAAGAGGCATTTGGCTCAGGTTCCGAGGGTGGATGATTTTAAAATCCTTAGACTTTCCCCCAGAGATAGAGATGTCCTTATTGTTTGTGATGGGCCTTTGCACTTCATCTGAGTGCATGCTGAGTGTGCTGGGAAGCCCGACCATAGGATTAGAGGTATCTTGAGCTATAGGGATGCTGATTCAATGACCCAACATCGAGGGTGAGGAGGGGGCTGGTGACTGAGTTCAGTCATAAGGCAATGGGTCAATCAGTCATGTCTATGTGATGAAAGTCCATGGAAAACTCTGGACACTGCCACTTGAGGCATGGACCTGGAGGTTTTCCTGGCCGGGGTATATACCGCCATGCTGACATTTGTAAGGAGGGAGAATTTTCTCATTGGTTAAGATTACTAACTTCCCTTTGCTGTGACAAAATGGCTGCGGAAATTAGCACACGGAGGGAAACCTTGATTGTGGTCCATGAGTCCAGAGTTTTCAGCCCATGTGTAGCTGGCCTATCTGGCAGGAATAAATATATTCTCAAGAGACACTTGTACTCCTGTCTTTGGCTATCAGACTATTGAAAGAAAAAAATTAGACTTTCCCTTGGGACCCTGCTGGGAGAGGAAGCACCTGGGTGTCCAGAGAAGGAACTTGTGTCCTGGAGAAAGTTGCAACTTCTCAGGTGACCTTCCTTGCAGGAGAGACTTGGAGCTGAGACACTGGTGGGCAAGCGACCACACTTAGTCAGACTGTTCAGTAACACAGAGCTTTCTTTCTATTTAAAACTTACCCTTAGCTGGGTGAGGTGGTGACGCATGCCTTTAACCCTAGCACTTAGGAGGCAGAGGTGGAGGATGCCTGTGAGTTTGAGGTCAGCTTGGTCTATATAGCGAGTTCCAGACCAGCCAGAGCTACATAGTAAGACTCGGTCTCAAAATAAAATAAACCCTACCCTGAAAGTAAGATACACAGCAGATCTCAGAAGAGGGACTTGGGGGAGTTGCTAGATCTTCCTAATATGGCCACATTAAATAAATCTCCTTTTCCTGCTTTTCGCTATTAATATTTTTTTAATTGGCTTATTGAAGACTGGTGGCCAAACCAGGCTTACTGGGGCACAGGATATGGTATTTAAGTCCAGTAACTTATTGTTTCATCTTGTTCCTTGGGATCAGACAGAACATCATGGGGTAGATAACATTGGCAGAAGAAACGATTCACCTTGTAGCAGCTGGGAAGCAAAGAGAGAAGGGAAGAGAGTTGGAAATTTCCTTCATTAGCATGCCTCCAATGACCTAACTTCCTCCCACTAGGCCCCACCCCCTACAGTTTCTATTCCTCCCCAACATCACCACAAACTGGGGATCCAACTTTTAGCCTCTGGACATTTGGGGGACATTGAAGATCCAAACTATAACAGGAACCTTTCTAGACATTACATTATGTGCCTCTCTAGCTGGCCAGTGCCCAATAGTGTCCCTTACTGTTAGGAAATATAAGGTGTGTTACTTTTTTTTATGTTGCCTTTGTTAACTCTGTGAAGCTGTGATACTTTGCCTATCTAAAACACCTAATGGTCTAATAGAGAACTGAACTGCCAATAGGGAGGCAGGAGAAAGGATAGGAGGGGCTGGCAGGCAGAAAGAATTAATAGAAGGAGAAATCTGGGGGAGGGGAAGAAGGAAGCAGCCAGAGAAAGAGGAGGACACCAGGGGCCAGCCACCCAGCCACATAGCCAGCCATGGAGTAAGAGAGGGGAAAAGCCCAGAGGCAAAAGGTAGCTGGGATAATTTAAAGTTAAGAAAACCTGGCTAGAAAAAAGCCAAGCTAAGGCCAGACATTTATAATTAAGAATAAGCCACTGTGTGTGATTTATTTGGGAGCTGGGTGGCGGGCCCCTAAAAAGCTAAAAAACAACAACACTTTATGGTAACACTGAAATTACAAATACAACACTTCCATGAATCTTGCAAGACATTCGGGCAAATTCTTGAGCTTCATAAAAGTAGCTAGAGTCCCCAAATTTGTAGCCAGATGGTCAGGAGCGCAGGTGGCCTGGAGATTCTTCAACCTGTAGCTGGCATCTGAAGTGAGAACTGTGTTGTTGGGACTGTTCCTTAAACCTGTGGAGTCTGAAGTCCCCTGCAGGTGGCTAGCATCAGAGCTGAACTGCAATGTCACAGCCACCAAGTGTGAGAACCACTATTCTGGAATCAAGTGGTTGAGAGCATCAGGAGAGTGGCTGTGCCAAATAGTTTTATGTCAGCTTGACACAGGCTAAAGTCATCTGAGAGCGGGGAGTCTCAATTTAAAAAAAAAAAAACAAAAAACAGTCTCCATATGATCAGGCTGCAGGCAAGCCTGTAAGGCATTTTCTTAATTAACAATTGATGGGGGAGGGCCCAGCCCATTGTGTGTGGGGCCATCCCTGGGTAGGTGGTCCTGGATTCTATAAGAAAGCAGGCTGAGTAAGCCACAAGGAGCAAGCCATTAAGCAGCACCCTCCATGGCCTCTGGATCAGCTCCTGCCTCCAGGTCCCTGCCCTATTGGAGTTCCTGTCTGGACTTCCTGTGATGATGAACAGTGCTGTGGAACTGTAAGCCAAATAAACCTTCCCTTCCCAAGTTGCTTTGGTCATGGTCTTTGATCACAGCAATGATAACGCTTACCAGCACAGTGCCAGAATCAATAGTTCCATCAAAGTCAGGGCAGGGATCTTATCAGGATCCACCTAGAACCAGAGAGTTAAGAAAGGAGATGGGGAGCAGGCAGAAATGAAACCTGGGCCTTGGTGTCCAAATACTGTCTGAGAACAAGAAGACAAAAGTATATATTTTGGGACGGTATTGCTCATGTTTAAATAAATATGCTCCATTGTAGGCTCGAGTAGAGAGCCACCAGCCAATGTCATCACCAAATCACTAGAAGGAAGTCTCCTGGTAACTAGCCAGAGTGGAATGGAATCAGTTGGTACTACAATTATCATTGCTATATCTGGATGGATCTAAGGCCAGAAATTTTGGACAAAAGGTAAAGAACTTAAATTCCCCCTGTGGATCACTTCTTAAATAAAATATGCTAGACTTGCAATAATCGAAATATGCTTTGGTACTTTAGATTTCTTGATCATGAAATATGAATGAGAAACACTTTTCAACACTAGATTGTCCACAAAAGAGTAAGCAGACTGGCTGGCTTCCAAGTAGTCTCCCAAATTGATGCTGCTCAACTCCCTAAGTCCACTATCTTTTCTAGTTTCCAGGTACATAAAGACCAACTTGCTACTGTTTTAGAATTCAGCTTAAGTAAACCTTAGGGCCCTGTAGTATATAAACCAGAGTGTGTGTTTATTTAAATGTAGTATTCTGGGACTGAAGAAATGGCGCAGTGATTGATAGCACTTGTTGCTCCTGAAGAGGACGTGGGTTCAATGTCCAGCACTCACATGGTGGCTCACAACCATCTGCGCATCTGTGACTCTAGTTCCTGATGCTCCAGTGCCTTCTTCTCACCTCTGTGGACACCAGTCATGCCCATGATACACGTACATCCATGAAGGCAAACAGTTATAAACACAAAAAAATTTTTTAAAAATCTAATACATTTATATACACACACACACACACACACACACACACACACACATCCCACACTCACATTGGATTGTAGTATAGTATAGTAGTATAGTGGATGATTCATTGGTTAAAAGTGTTTGCTGCTTGACCATGAAGATCAGAGTTCCAGTCCAAGCATCCACAAAACAAGCTTATAACTCCAACTCTGAGAAGGGAAGAGTCAGGGGGAATCTATGAGACTTGTTGACTTCAAGACTAGCTAAGAAAACATGAGCCCAAGATTGAGGGAGGGACCCTGCCTGAAAGGAACAGGGGGGAATGATAGAGGAGGTCACCCAACATCCTCTTCTGGCCTCCACATATAGGGCACACACACATGCATATACACTCCTACAGACATGTACATAGGTCTGTGCTTGACATTCAGAGAATAATTTTTTTTTTCTTGAAGACACTGTCTCATGTAGCCTGGGTGCCTTTGAACTTGCTGTGTATTCAGGATGACCTTGAATTTCTGATCCTCCTGTCCCTAAGTCCTAAGTGCTGGGATTAAAAGCATCACTACCAGTTTATGCCCGGACCCTATATCTTTACCTATTGACCTCTGTTTTAATGAAGACAAATCAGATCATAGACAGAGATTTTTTTGCATAACAACTGGTTAGCACCTGATACTATTGTTTATGTTTCCATTTGGTCATTAATCTGTGGTTTTTATTTATAATAGTGATTTAAGGTTTCACTTGAAAGTAAGCTTACTTAGAAATAAGGAAAACTATCAGGGCAGTGGTGGTGGCACATGCCTTTAATCCCAGAACTTGGGAGGCAGCGGCAGGTGGATCTCTGTGAGTTCGAGGCCAGCCTGGTCTACAAAGAGAGTTCCAGGACAGTCAGGGCTGTTACACAGAGAAACCCTGTCTCAAAAGAAAAAGAAAGAAAGAAGGAAAGAGAGAAAGAAATAAGGAAAACTGATGCAAATAAATATTGATAAAAAAGACCAGTACAACTTGTATCTTTATCATACAGCAAAAAACTTGAAGATTATAATCAAATAACTGCATGAGTTGATGCAGATGTGGCTTAGTGATAGATCTCTTCCCTAGCATTCGTGAGGGCATGTCTTCATTCTCTATCACTGAAAGAAAAAGAAAAGTGGAGGAAATTAGTTGGAATATTTAATGACTCAGGGGTGGAAGGTTTGTGAGCATGCCTGAGGACCTGTGTTCCAGCATGGCAAAGAGAGAACACACACACACACACACACACACACACACACACACACACACACACACACACACACAACCTATTAATTGAATTGTTTGGATCCATTCTACCTTTGATGAGTCATTTAAAACCCTTCTGAGACACAGAAAATGTAGTATCAATGCAGGTCATCACATTTTCAGACAGACTAAACTGTTAAAAATGTCAACATCTTGCCTTAAAATCTGTTTCCAGAACCTTCCTATCATGGATTCTAGTTTATCTCCATGGAACCAGACAAAACACATGTCATCATTCTCACAAAGTTTCCTTGCTGTTTGAAGAGATTTCTCCTTTAGTAAGGACCCTGCCCCTTTAATGCCCTACCTGTCCAGGCACAAGTGCCCCCAGGACTGTTCTTCAAGCTGAATTCCTTTAATGCTCCTCTTCATTACTATCCTGCCCACACTCACCACTGCAGACTTTTCTGTTTTGTTAGAGCCCCTCATAAACTATGTGAATTAGTTGAAGTCCAGGCTAAGCTTAGCCTGGCCAGTTAAAAACTTCAGCGGGAGATCCAGTTAAGACATGGTTTGATACTGAGGTTCACAGAGGTCCCAGGCCTCAGGGGTTGCTGTCTCTCTCATTCCCCAACTCCATTTTCTTGCAAGAAGGGTTTGTATCCCAGGCAGGCTTTTCCCTCAGGACAGCAAGACAAATGGGAGAGGTCTAGTCTTATACCACACACTTCAGTCTAGCAGAAAACAGAGGGAACCCTTCAAAAAATCCTAGAAAAAGTGTCTGTCACCAAAGGAGGGTGACCTGCCCACTGGCCAAGAGCCAAGAGTAAAGTCCCAGAAGGACAAAAACTTGGGTAGGAAGAGCTGGTGTCCAGAAGGAACATGGGTTGGAAAATGTCACGTGGTGATGTCCAGACATGATCTTAGTACCTCAGGTGAGCTGTGACCAGGGACACAGATGTACAGTCACCTTCTTTGTTATGACCTTCATTACCAAACATGGAATGGAGGGAGAGAGGGAAGGAGGGAGGGAGGGAGCGCTCTCCATTCTGAAGCTGTTACTTCCTAGACTTCCCTCTGCTGGGAGCTGATGTATGGTGGAGATGTAGAGAGACTTACACCCACATAAAACATTGTTCTTCAATTTCCAGACCTTAGCACATAGTGAGGAGGGGGGGGGGGAGGGGGGGGAGGAGGAGGAGGAGGAGGAGGAATCCTTGTGCTAGTATTAGGTACCCTGACAGAAAGCAGGGTGGAAGAGATGGAAGTTGGCAGCAAGACAGGAGAAAAGAGGTAACTATAATTCAAAATGCAGAGCAGACGTGTCAAAAGAGATGAACAAAGTTCCCAATTTCAAACCTAATATAGAACTACAGCAATCAAGACAGTGCGGAATTGATACGAGAAGACATATAAATCAATGGGAAAACATCGAGAGCCCAGAAATAAACAGTGTATTTACGGCCAATTGATTTTTGAAAAAGGGGCCAAGGTAATTCAATGTGAATTGCCTTTGCAACAAATGGTGCTAGAGCAATTAGATACCCACATGTAGAAACAGGACTTTGCATCCTCCCCTCATCCCACATACAGAAATTAAGACAAAGGACAGAGGAGGACATAAAACATGACCCATGAAGGAGTAAATTAGACCCCAGCAAAATTGCTTGTCATGGACTAGGTATGTAGATCAGTGGGCAGAGTCTTTGCTTCAAATGCAAAAAAAAAAAAATCTCTGGGTTTGATTCCCCACTGTAACATAAACCATGTACAGTAATGCATGCCCATAATCTCAGTACTGGAGAGGTGGAGGCAGGAGAATCAGAAGTTCAAAGTTAGCCTCAGCTACATAGTTGATTTATCTCAAAAAACAACAGCAGCAACAAAAAAATTACCTTTAGAACTTCAAAAGACAACCTCATAGGGGAAAAAACAAAACAAAACAAAAAAACAACCACCAAGCCACAGGGGTGGGGAAAATATTTGAAAAGCATATACCTAACAACTAAAACTTATGTAGAGAATTTCAAACAAGGTAGAAGACAACTCAATTTTAGAAATGGGCAAAAGATGTGAAGATGGACAATATCACCACTTATTAGGAAATTGAAAATTAAAACTGTGATATGACACTTCTTTAGGACTACTAGGATGATGATGATGATGATGATGATGATGATGATGATGATGATGATGATGAAGATGTCAGACAATGGTGCCAGAGAGAGGGCTCAATGGTTAAGGACAATGGCTGCTTTCCCTGAGGACCAGGATTTGATTCCCAGCACCGCATGGCAGCTCACAATAGTTTGCAACTCTAGTCCCAGGGGGTTTGACACCCTCTTCTGGCCTCTTTGGTGCCTACAAACACACGCAGGCAAAATACCCACACACAAAAAATAAGAACAATTTTTTTTCAAAAAACAATTTTCTAGAAGTCAGACATTGGCAATGGTGTGAAGATAATGCCATCTTTATACATTGGTAGTGAGAATCTAAATGATGCAGCTGGTTATAAAGAGTCTGATAGTTTCTTTAGAACTTAAAAATCCACCTTAGAGTAAAGCAATTTCACTTCCACATATCTACAGAGAGGAAATTACAACCTTCGCTCACACACAAATGTTTATTTACATCATTGTTCACAATCATCAAGAAGTTGTAATTGTCTAGTCTTATATTACATGTCAAATGAATGGGCAACATGGGATATATTCATATAGTAGAAGAGTATCCTACAAAAAAGGGGGAGTGATGAATTACTAATATGTGAGCCTTATCCGTGAGACATTCTGGGAGAAAGAAGCCAGTCACAAAAAAAACCAAATATCGTATGATTAAATTGAAATGTAATGCCTGGAAGAGGCCAGTCCACGTAGATGGAAAGTGGATCAGTGGCTGCCTGGGGCTGCAGGCAGGAGAAAGTATGAAGGATCAATTTGTATTAATGGAAATGTCCTAAAACTGGATTGTGGACATGTTTACACAGCTCTGTATATTTAGTAACAGCCACTAAATTGGATACTTAAAATGGATGGATCTTACAGTCTGTAAACTCTCCCACCCCCTTTACAAGGAATATTCATCCCACAGCCACCCAGAGCCTGGTTTACAGTCCTTGGTTCTATCAGCTGAGTTGAAGAACACACCTAGGGGCTAACTTTGTAAGAAAAAAAATGCAGTTATGATCCAACTACATGGTGCAATTATCAATGGTTTTTATACCTTCCCCCCACATTTTAAAATTAGCAATAATTGGATTTGGTGGCACGGACCTGTAATCCCAGTTACTGAGGGGGCAGAAGAATTGTTATTTCAAGACTTACATTGGCTATAGAATGAGTTCAAAGTCATCTTGACAACCTTCACAGACACACACACACACACACACACACACACACACACACACACACACACAGAGTAAAAAGAGAACTGAGGATAAAGTAGTAGTTGGGGGGTGTGTACCTTTAAACCAGCACTTTGGAGGCAGAGGCAGGTGGATCTCTGAGTTCGAAGCCAGCCTGTTCTCCAGAGTGAATTCTAGAACAGTCAGGACTGCACAGAGAAAGCCTGTCTCGGAAAGCAAAATAAAACAAAATTTTCAGTGGTGGAACACTTGCTTAGCGTGTGCAAGGCCAAAATTAGTAAATGTACTTTTTAGTCTGAAGAAAACAAAACTCATACTTTCTTAAAGTCCCTCTGAGAGCTGGTGGTTAGCTTAGTACGTAGGGTGCTTGACTAAGTATGTGTGAAGCCCTGGGTTTGATCCCCAACTTACATCAGCTAAATATGATGCTACATACAGCAAGTCTAGCACTCTAGGTGTGGAAACAGGAAGACTGGGTGTATAGGGCCGTCCTTGGCTACATAGGAAATTTGGGACTAGCCTGGGCTACATGAAACTGTCTCAAGAGGGAAAATAGTTGAAGATATAACAGCATTAAATGGACCTTATTTTATAAGAAAGTGTCAGAAGAATTGCAACTGACTCAAAAGGAAATTTTTCTTTTTCTTTTTATTGTTATGTTTGTTTGGTGATATTGTAGATAGAGACAGGGCCTCTCTATGTAGCTCTGGCTGTCCTGGAACTTGCTATGTAGACTAGGCTGGCCTTGAATTCACAGAGATCTGTCTGCTTCTGCCTCCTGACCACTGAGACTAAAGGCATGTACCACCATGCCTAGTTGATATTGTTTTTCATTTAAAAATTACATTTACTTGTTTAGGAGGTAATGACCCATGACATAAGTGTATAGGTCAGAAGACAACTTGCGGGGGTGGGGTGGGAGGGCAGAGTTCTCTTTCACCATGTGGGTCATGGAGATCGAACTCTGGTCATCAGGCTTGGTGGCAAGCACCTTTACAGGATGATCCCTCTTGCTGATCCTCCCAGTCAATTTTTAAAGCATTATGCACAGCTACAACCAGGTATCCACACATACAGGAGGCCTGTCAGCAGTTCCTTTTAGCCCTTTTATAACTTACCCATGGAGAATGGCACACAGTGGGTAAACTAAGGCACGTGTTCACCAGTGGCCCTACTGGCCAAGAGGAGCTGTTTCCAGCCCAGGCAAAGGGGGTGAATATATCAGAATATCAGAGACTCGCAATTAACATCCATTAAGAGTCCTCTCTGAGAGTCAACTACACCGCTTCAAGTTTCTAGAAACCAAGCATTCAGCTTGAGATAGTTACTTTTCAAAGATAGTCCTAAGAGTTCATAGACTGACTTAAGCATCATCTATACCTGCTGGAAAATTCTCTTTTGGGGTACTTGGCATCTGTACATACGACAAACAAACAGCCCTGAGATGGAGTTGCCATGTTACAGCGGACGCCCTGACGGCCAAATGAAACCCAAGATGTCTTTCATTCTCTCCTCAACCCATACACTAAAGAGTGTGACTCAGAAAAAGTGGGGTGTGTGCTCCTTTGTGCTTGCCATGCACTTACTGAAGCCATATTCACAATCCTTCTAAGCTAACCGGTATGAATACTCTTTCATTCTGAAAACAAATGGTTCATTCTAAACCAAAATTGTCTTTAAGAGCAGCGGCCGGGCTCTTTAGTCAGAAGACTTTGGATGTTGCTGCCTCTCTCCAGGGCTAACGAACATTTGATGTCAGTGAGTCCCTGACTCATTAAGAAACGTTAGGCTTACTCTCTCTGCTCCTTTCCTGTGCTGTCTTTATCCTAAAGATTTTCCCACAAGCCACTTGAGTATTTTTTTTGAATGGACAGAATTCCTGGGAGTCTGTATGTGTATTCTCCAACACCATCTTTTTTCTAATTATAGAGACTTAAGCCCTGCAGTGGAACTTTTGAGTTCCTTTCTTGGGTGGGAGATAAGTGTTGGCTTCAGATTAGACTGTCCCAGAATAACCACCATTTAAAAGCTTCCCTGTGTTGACATTTTTCAGGGCCTTACTTGACTGAGGCTGTGCTCTAGCTACAGAGACCAAGTAGAGCAGGGGGATGTATGCCCCAGATTCTTTTCAAGGATTCTCATTACTTCAAATCACTGTTAACCCTTCAAATCATTAGAGACATGGCCCAGCAGCAGAGTGCTTACTGCTCTTTCAGAGGACCTGAGTTCAGTACCTAGCACACAATTCTCTCTCTCTCTCTCTCTCTCTCTCTCTCTCTCTCTCTCTCTCTCTCTCTCTCTCTCTCTCACACACACACACACACACACACACACACACACACACACACACACACTTTGGTGGCTTGAATAAGAACGATTCTCCTAGGCTCATATATTTGAATGCTTGGTCCCCAGGTGGTGGAACTGTTTGGGAAAGTGTCTTAGTTAGGGTTTCTATTGCTGTGAAGAGACGCCACGACCACAGCAACTATATAAAGGAATAAAGGAAAACAATTAGTTGGGCCTGGCTTATAGTTCAAAGGTTTAGTCCATTATCTTCACAGCAGCATGCAGGCAGACATGGTGCTGGAGAGGCAGCTGAGAGTTCTACATCTGGACCTTCAGGCAGCAGGAAGAGAAAGAAAGACATTGGGCCTGGCTTGAGCATCTGAGACCTCAAAGCCCACCCCCAGTGACAATACTTCCTCCAACAAGGCCACACTTCCTGATAGTGCCACTCCCTGTGAGCCTATGGGGCCATTTTAATTCAAACCACCAAAGAAGGATTAGAAAGTGTGGCCTTGTTGGAGGAGGTATGTCACTGGGGCAGGCTTTGAAGTTTCAAAATCCCACGCCATTTCCAGTTAGCTCTCTGTGTTCATGCTTGTGAATCAGATGTAAATGCTCAGCTACTGCTCTGGGGCTGAGCTCCCTGAGTTGATGTTTATGGACTCAAACCCTCTAAAACTGCAAGCCCCAAATGAACTGCTTGCTTTTATGAGTTGCCTTGGTCATGAACTAAGGCACACAGAAATTTTTTTTTAAATGAAAATAAATTTCCAGGTGGTGGTGGTGGTGGTGGTGGTGGTGGTATAGTACACCTTTAATCCCAGCACTTAGGAGGCAGAGGCAGGCGGATCTCTGTGAGTTCAAGGCCAGCCTGGTTTACAGAGCAAGTTCCACGACAGCCAGGACTGTTACACAGAGAAACCCTATCTTGGAAAAACAAAAATAAAAAATAAATAAAACTTTTTTAAAAAAAATCTTTTTAAAAAGGGAAGCTTAAATCTCTACTCAAACCTGTTAGAAGCATGGTAGTGGGCAGAATCTGAAGACATGATGGCCAGAAGCAAGATCAAGGCTCTTCAGACTCAGCAGGTCCCTGATGACACTGGAAACAGTCCTCCAGGACCGTGGAGGCCAAGAGGATGCGTCTGGAGTATTTTCCAAATCTGCCTAAAAAGTAAGACTTCCTGCTGTATGCAAACCTACTGGATCTTTCCATTAACAACCAACATTTGGAGGTCTGTCCCAGGATCTGTCAGTCCCAGAGCCCCTTCACATTCTAGTTCCTAGATAGTTTTTCAGCTGATCTGACCACATTCCTCTACTCCATTTATTCACTTTCCTCTCTCCTAACAAATGTTTGGAGAACATAGTCAGCACTTAATGCTGGTATACAACTTTAAATAGGAAAATTCAGAAATAAACAGAAGAAGTAAAGCTTGCAATACATGGGGGCAGGAAGAAAAATACACACATGGGGGTGTGATAGAGAGTAATACACACACGGGGGTATGATAGAGAGGAATACACACACAC
>CABHPR010140686.1:12241-23024 GCA_902168415.1 Peromyscus melanophrys | reverse complement strand
ACACACACGGGGGTATGATAGAGAGGAATACACACACACAGGGGTATGATAGAAAGGAATACACACACAGTGGTATGACAGAGAGGAATGCACATACACACAGTGGTATGATAGAGAGGAATACACACACACACATACACACACACACACACACACACACACACACACACACACACATAGTGGTATGATAGAGAGGAACATGGAAGTGGGAAATCATCTGTGCCAACGTAACCAGGGTTACTCTCTAAGGAAAGAGGCTAGGTTAAAATTCACCCCCACCCCTCCAGCCCAGGCTATTCTATTCTTTGTTGTGCCCTGGTTTGGGGGAATATATTACATATAATCAGGCAGTTTCATTTGATATGGGTACTGAGCGGTTAACTTCAATGATGAGCTTGACAGAATCCAGAATCACCTAAGAAATGAGCTTTGGGGCATGGTGGGGTCCCCCACATTAGTTAGTTTATGTGGGAGCACCCATCCTAATCGCCGGCAGGACTTGGGCTTGTACCAGTGGAGAAAGAGAGCTGAGCACCAGCCATACCTTGACCTGTCTGTTCTTGACTGTCCACATGATGAGACCAGTTTGTTTCAGCTCCTTCTGCTGTGACTTCACCACCATGATGGACCATAACCTGGAACTCTAGCTAGAACAAGACCTTCCCTCCCTTAAGTTGCCCTTCTCAGAGTATTTTATCACAGCAACAGAAACAAAACAAAGTTCACCCACCCCGTCTGCCAGGTGTCTAAAAACCAGCCTCAAGATCACTTTGACCTCCATCCGTCAGCCCAATGGGAAGGCTGTGCTCCATGAACTTCCAAAATACCTGCTGTATCTCTTCCTTTGTCTAGAACATCCTGCCTTAAATTTTACCTGCTGTGTGTGTGGTGATATTTTATTTGTGCTGAAATGTGATTTTATTTGTATGTTAATAAATGAAGTTTGCCTGGAGATCAGAGGTCACATAATGAGTCATAAGCAGAATGGCGGTGGTGGCACACGCCCTTAATCCGATCACATGGCAGGCAGAGTCTCTGTGTGGTCAAGGACACAGCCAAGCGTGGTGACGTGAGCCTTTAATTCCAGTACCAACCATAGAGACCTGGAGGTCTATATAGACAGGCAGGGACGAGGAAGTTATGTGGTTGGGTTTAGAGCCAATGAGAAGGCAGAACAGAAAGGCAATAAAAACACAAGTCAGACAGGAAGAAGCTCTCTCTGGGGAAGCTACTGCTGATGGTAAGCTAAAGCTAGTCGTGGCTGTTGCTCTGATCTCTTTGGCTATTTCCTCTGTATTTGGCTCTGTGTTTCTTATTTACTAAGACTGTTTAGAATTTTGTCTACATGTGTGATAGTGATGGTCCCATTTGTGAGCATAGATGATTCATGTGTACATAGCACCTCGAATTTTGTAGCAACACTGGCAAATGATGCTATTATCTCTACATGATTGATAAGAAACTGAAACATGGAGGAAGATTTGTAACCTGCCCAGTTACCCATCTGGCAGGGTAGTGCTGAGATTCAAAACATCATCTCCAGGTAATCCATTTTATTGCTCACAACAGATATTAATATGAGACAAATGACTGTTTTATCATTGTATCCTGAAGTTTAAAATGTTGCTGCTGTGATGAACTTTAATGTGACTTTGTTATGGAAACGCCTTACTCCTCAGTTCTGAAAGCTGGACCAAGGTGCAGATACCAGTCATGGTCCCTGAAGGTGCTGGAGAAATATCTGGCTGGGTTTCTCTCCAACTTTTGGAGATTCCAGGTGTTTGTGGCGGTGCAAATACCATCTTCACAGCTGCTTGTGTGCTGATCTCCAAATTTCCCCTGTTTATAAAGACATGGGTCACATTTGACAGAATCCAGTGCTTTGTGCATGGTGGGCAAGCATTCTACCAGCTGAGCTTGGCAGCAAGAACCTTTAGGAGCTGAGCCATCTAGCTAGCTTGGAGACACCCTTCTTAGCAATAGGCATGTTTCCTATTAGCCACTGACTGGATAAGGCCAGGTATTTATAACCAATCTCTTAATAGCTACAGTTGTTCTCCATATTTTGTAAGCTACCCTAGCCTGGGGGATACTTAGAAACTGTCCTAAAAAAATTAAAAAATAAAAAATAAATAAAAAGATTATTTTCCCAGAATGGCGGCACAAGCCTATAACTCCAGCACATGAGATGCTGAGGCAGGAGGACCAAGAGTCTGAGATCAATCTGGACTATGTAGCAAAACCTGGTCACAAGAACTAAAATGAAAACAAGTCCTTCCACTCCGGCCAACTCGTTTAATCATCAAGGCAGGTATTAAAACTACAATTTCATTTTGTAAATATCTTGAAGATTTTTTAGGGGGTGGGTGGGTAGGCCTTACAATTTCTTCAAGTTGTTTGGAGCCGACAGAGAAAAGACTTGGGACTTCAAAGCTTTGTTTAACATCAACAGCACAGAAAGATTTTTGTTAGGAAAACCATTTTGGGCAATCTACAGGAAAGGTTCGGCTTGTCAGAGAATGAGAAAAAGAACAATTTAGGAGTCTTCTGAAAGCCAGCTTCAACAATAACATCAACAGCATCAAGACCACAGAAAAAGAGGATTATACCTGCTTTAAAACACCAGAGAGAGCGAGAGAGATAAGGGCTTTCCAAAGGAATCGGCTAGGTTTGTCTTTCAGTTGAGTGACATGCATAAAAGACAGATTACTGCAGAAAGAAACCTAGTGCTCAGAGCCCGCGTTCATTTATGTGATTTGCTTTTTCTGTATTTATCACCCTAGCTCACAGAAGAAGGGACAGGGACTTTGGCACCCACATCTACCCCCAATTCAAGCTACTTAGTGTCCCTGGTGTTTAAGGAGGGAGCCTGAATTCATTCAGCATTTCTGTTGAATCTGCAATCTTTTTGACTGACAAGCACAAGCAAGCAAACTTGAAAATCACCCTGGCAATGAAGCCAGAATAATCAGGTCATCTTTGGGGTTAACTTACTTATTTAGACACGGTCTCCTTAAGCCCAGGCTGGTTTGGAATTCTCTATGCAGGTAAGCCTGACCTTTAATTCCTGAGCCTCCTTCCTTTACCTCCCAAGCACTGGTATGACAGGCATGGACGGCCATACTTGGCTTCAGGCCATGAATGTGAATGAATGTTAACTTCCAAACTGTGCAGAAGTCACTCAGCTTCTCTGGGTCTCCACTGTGGTTTTAAGATGGACTAGAATAAAGGGCCAATTTTTTTTTCATCACTTGGAATACATTTTAAGAGCAGAGGTTGAGGCTCAGACCTGCCTATTGTAAATTGTGGTCTGGCTTGAAGATTGGAGGGGTGGGGTGGGGGGGCTAAAGAAGGGGTGAGGCTGAACTTTCTGGAAGTTTTGCCAAGTAACCACACAAGCTCTGCTCTAAAATCCCAGGGATGCCTGCAGGAAATTGATGGATATTCCATAAGTAATGCGCTAGCCTTGTACTACATGATGTCATATGCCCTGCTCCAAAAACATGGTTAGTAGCTATTTGTTCAAGTCTCCTAAAGATTAATTTGGGTTGGTCCCAGGGCTATAATGATAAAGGGAATAATGCTAAATTTTACTAGCACTCTTCACTGTTTTTGTTTTTGTTGTTTTGGTTGGTTGGTTGGTTGGTTGGTTGGTTGATTTTGGCTCCTGCAAGCCCTGTGCCAATAAGCTAACTCCTGTCACAGTTGTTCACATTTCCAGGCTGATCATATATCCTCTGGGTAGACTGCTTGTCTGGTGTGAAGCCCTAAATTTATTCCCCGGAACTTCAGGGTGGGAGGAGGCACTTAGAACGTCTTCAATATAGTTTTCGTCCGTGTCGAAGATGAAGAAATGAGGTACAGATAACAGAAAACAAAATCTAGTAGCTGGATTCGGCCTGGCTTAGATGAAGGTTTTTTGTTTTTTTGTTTTTTTAAAGATTTATTTATTTATTACGCATACAGTGTTTGTCTGCAGGCCAGAAGAGGGCACCAGATCTCATTACAGATGGTTGTGAGCCACCATGTGGTTGCTGGGTAGTGAACTCTGAACCTTTGGAAGAGCAGCCAGTACTCCTAACCGCTGAGTCATCTCTCCAGCCCCATAATTTATTCTTTTTTATTTATTTATTTTTTTATGGTTTTTTGAGACAGTATTTCTCTGTGTAGCTTTGCACCTTTCCTGAAACTCGCTTTGTAGACCAGGCTGGCCTCGAACTCACACAGATTCGCCTGCCTCTGCCTCCCGAGTGCTGGGATTAAAGGCGTGCGCCACCAACGCCCAGCTAAATGAAGGTTTTTTACCTGGAGAGATTTAAATTGCTTCCAAATTGGGTGGCAGTGTGGTTTAGTGAGGGTGGGGGAGGAGCTACATGCTGGCATCAAACACTTCTTCAAGTTCCGGTACAACCTCTTTCTAGCTATGTGAACTGGGGTGACTTCTTAGCCTTGCTAAGTGCCTGTCAGTGGAGGCTGTTGTGACAGGGCACCATAGGATGGATGGCTGAAACAATGGGGATGTCCTTTTCACAGGGCCAGAGTCTGGTAGGTTCAAGATGGAGGTGATCTTCCTGAGAGGCACCTCGACTGAGTTGCAAATGGCTGCTGTCTTAGTTGGGATTTCTATTGCTGTGAGAAAACACCATGACCACTACAATTCTTGGAAAGGAAAAACGTTTAATTAGGGTGGCTAGCTTACATTTTCAGAGGTCCATTATCCTCATGGTGGTGTGCAGGCAGACAGTAGCTGAGTCCTACATCTTGCAGGCAACAGGAGGCTGACTGAGACAGTGGGGCATTCTGAACATAGGAAACCTCAAGACCACTCGCACAGTGACACACTTCCTCCAACAAGGCCATACCCACTCTCTAACAATGCCACACCTCGTAATAGTGCCACTCCCTCTGAGATTATGGGAACCAATTACATTTAAACTACCACAGCTGCCTTCTTGCTGTGTTGGAGGAGGGGTATGAAACTCCCCATGAACACCTCTCTCCCTGTTTTTGCAGGGCACTAATCCCATCATGAGAGCTTCATTTAAACCTCACACCTCCTACAGGCTCCAAGTCCAATTACCATCACATAGGGGATTAGGGCTTCCCCATCTGAGTTTTAGGTGATAAAACATTCAAATGTGTAGCCTAGGTTTCAGTTTATTGTATCACAACTCTTTGTAAGGTTTGAGAATAAAATGTTTATAATCTCAGGCCCATAAGAAAACCAAAAGAAGCCAGGCAGTGGTGGCGCACGCCTTTAATCCCAGCACTCAGGAGGCAGAGCCAGGCGGATCTTTGTGAGTTTGAGGCCAGCTTGGTCTACAGAGCGAGATCCAGGAAAGGCACAAAACTACACAGAGAAACCCTGTCTCGAAAAACCAAAAAAAAAAAAGAAAAAAGAAAACCAAAAGAAAGTGTACTGGCTGGTTTTGTGTGTCAACGACACAAACTAGAGTCATTAGAGAGGAAGGAGCCTCAGTTGAGGAAAGGCCTCCACAGTGGTAAGGCATTTTCTTAATTAGTGACCAATGTGGGAGGGATCAGCCAAAGTGGGTGGTGCCATCCCAGAAAGTGGCTCTCCTCCATGGCCTCTGTGTCAGCTCCTGCCTTCAGGTTCCTGCCCTGTTTAAGTTCCTGTCCTGACTTCCTTCAGTGATGAACAGCAATGTGGAAGTGTAAATCAAATAAACCCTTTCCTCCCCAACTTGCTTTTGGTCATGGTGTTTCGTTGCAACAATAGAAACCCTAACGAAGACAGAAAGCATTCAAAAAATTAATGACTAGGCTCTTTTGAATAAAATCTGAGGGCTAAAAACTGTTTCTTGAATCCCATGTTAGTATTCTCAGGGCTATGCCCAGTTTGTTCATGCTTGGTAGCCTTGGAATCCTTCATCCTCACCCTTAGGAGGTCAGGTACATCCTCATTATTTTACAGACAAGGAAACTGAGTGATAAGTAAAATATCTCCTGGTAGAGGCTAACTCTGCCCATGCAATAAGCCAATCAAGCCGATTTAATAAGACCAGGTTTAATCTGAGCAAAGCATTCCTGGGTAGTCTCAGGAAAGAGGGTAAGCCATGAGGCTGCTCCCAGAGAGGTGGCCTTAAATACCCTCTGGGGTTGGAGCCGCTGCTTGGCAGGCTTTCTTTGGGCAGGGTCTGGATTGGGATGATTGTGGCCGAGCCTGGAGCCGAACATCTGGGGGGGGGGGGGCTTGGAATTCGCCAGCACCCCCCCAACCATCCCCCACCACACACAGAGCTGGAGACTCCCAACACTGAGAAGTTAGAAGCCATGCAGGATAAGTGGCAGACCTGAGATGGGAACCAGAGTATGTGCTTTTCAGTGACACATAGCCTTCTACTGTTTAGAAAATGTGTGAAATTCATTATTTAAACGTGCCAAGAAATAAACCTAAATGGGTATTTTGTTAAGAGCTGTGAGTTTACAGGGAATTCTGATGATGAGCTCTGAAGGAGAAAACTCAGGCCCTGTGTCTTACTTACAGAGTAAACTGGAGAAAACATGACCTTATAGGGAGAGATAACCCAAATAAGAGCCTGAGTGTCCGGTTGGTGATCCCAACTACCTGACTTGGATCCCTGAGATCGACTTTCTGGAAGGAGAATGCCGACCCCTGCATGTTGTCCTCTGACCTCTCTATGTGGCATGTACATACCACACCCATAAATACAACATAAATAAAGGTAACAGAAAATTAAAAAAAAAAAGTTAAGGTGTCATGTTTTTTCCTAATCTCTTTCATCTCCCCTTCCTCCCATCTTCTATTCTTGATGTCTATCCTAGCTGTAGCTCCAACATTACAAAGGCCAACTGTGAGTGAAGAAATACGACTTTCAAAGCACTGGCCTGAAGGCAGCATTCTTCTGCTGCTAGAATTCTTGTGTAGGGCACCTGCCACCAGCTCCTGGGCTCTGTCTCCAGTGAGTCAAAAACGTGTTTCCACTCTCAATGGGAGAATTCTGCTATGACCTCTTTACCTCCACCCTAGCTTGTAGGCTTGAGCATCTTGCTTAAAGAGAGAGAATTTAGTTTTTGGAAAACAGACAAACAAGCTGGGATTGAGTTTTCTTTCTTTTCTTGTGTGTGTGTGTGTGTGTGTGTGTGTGCCCACATGTGCAAGTATACAAATATACATTCATGTTTACGGGCATGGTGTGTATGTGTGTATTCAGGTGTGTGCTTGTGCATGTAAATGCCGGGGATCATTCCTCAGAAGCCATCTGCCATATATATATATGTGTGTGTGTGTGTGTGTGTGTATATATATATATATATATATATATATATATATATATATATATAAATTTTTGCATATATGGGTATTTTACCTGATTGTATGTCTGTGTAATGTGTGCATGCCTGGGGCCTTGGGAGGCCAGAAGAGGGCATCAGGGCCCCTGGAACTGGAGTTACACATGGTTGATAGCTGTCGTGTGGGTGCTGGGAATCAATACAGGGTCCTTGACAAAAGCCACCACTGAGCCATCTCTCCAGCCCCATCTTGTTTTTGTTGTTGTTGTTGTTGTTTTGTTTGTTAGCTTTTGTTTTAAGACAGGAACTCACTGTGTAGCTTGCCTGGCCTGGAACTTGTTATGTAGACCAAGCAGGCCTTGAACTCATAAAGAGCCACTTGCCTCTGCCCGTCAAGTGCCTGCCGGGATGAAGGGTGTGCACCGCCTTGCCTGGCTTCTTGTTTGACTTTTTTGAGATGTAGTCTCTCACTGAAACTTGGAGTTGACCATTTATTTAGGCTAGCCAGCCACTGGGCATCAAGGACCCTCCTGTCTCTGCGTACACAGTTCTCGAGTGACAAGTCCGGGCCACTGTGTGCAGTTTTTTATATGTGTACTTGGCATTGAACTGAGGAGTACCATAAGTTGCAAAGCACTGTACTGACCAAACTATTTATTTCCCCAGCCATTTGAGGTTCTTTTTAAAGAAAAAAAATGGGATATCAATTTTTTTCTTGGTTTCCATATTTTAAAAATATATTGGTTATGAACTTTTTGGAGAAAATATGAAGTGGTATTGGAGTTTTCTAGAGAAAGTACATCATGATTACTGAGTTATAAAATGTCTATCTGAAACAAAAGTCTGACAGGAACTGAATTTTTTTTTCTTTTTTTTTTTTTTTTTTTCTTTTTTTTGGTTTTTCAAGATAGGGTTTCTCTGTGTAGCTTTGCGCCTTTTCTGGAACTCACTCTGTAGCCCAGGCTGGCCTTGAACTCACAGAGATCCGCCTGGCTCTGCCTCCCAAGTGCTGGGATTAAAGGCGTGTGCCATCACCGCCCGGCTAGCACTGAATTTCTATATGTCTCTCAAGGTAACTACCAGAAAAGCTGGAGGTCAAGTCCAGGGAGATGCCACAGAGAAATCATAAATCATTCAAACAATTGAAGCAGCCCACCCATCTGTCTTAGTCAGGGTTACTGTTGCTGTGATGAAACACCATGACTGAGGGCTAGTGGCAAAGGAAGGGGTTTATTTGGTTTACACTTCCACATCACTGTGCATCATCACAGGTGGTCAGGACAGGAACCTGGAGGCAGGGGCTGATGCAGAGGCCCTTGAGGGGTGCTGCTTACTGGTTTGCTCATCACGGCTTACTCAGTCTGCTTTCTTGTGGAATCCAGGACCTCCAGCCCAAATCCTATTCACAATGTGCTGGGCTCTCCTCCACCAATCACTAATTAAGAAAATTCCCTACAGCCAGATCTAACAGAGGCATTTTCTCGGTTGAGAGGTTCCCTCCTTTCAGATAACTCTAGCTTGTGTCAAGTTGGCATAAAATTCGCCATCTCAGACAGAGAGAAAGCCTGCACCTTCTGGGCTCAGAGGATAGCTCTGCTGTACCACCCTTCAAGTTACTGGTAGAGTTACCATGCTCTAGCCTTTAGTACCTCACTGTTATGGGAAGATGAACCAGGTAAGGCATGGCTGGGAGACAGAGTGAGCCGCTTAAAGGGTCAGCACTTGGAGAGTCTTTTACTATTGAGAGAAAGAATCTGGTAACATTTTGTAGTGATTCAATGAGGATTTAATCATACTAAGAATTGTGCAAACATTTACGTGCGTGTGTGTGTGTGTGTGTGTGTGTGTGTGTGTGTGTGTGTGTTCCCTTGACCCCTTGACTTTATACCTTACCTTTTCTTTGTAATCCACAATTTTTCCCTTTTTGTAATCTATAGTTTTTCTTTAGAACAGCTTTTTCTCATCTATTGAGCTTTATGTTTTAATCATTTTATGCATTTTTAAAGATTTATTTTTTAAGTGTGTATATATGTGCATGACATGCATGCTTGGTACCTGCAGAAGTCAGAAGACAGAAGAAGGCATCAAATCCCCTGGATCCAGGTGGCTGTTAGCTGCTCTGTGGGTGCTGGGTATCGAACTTGGGTCCTCTCCAAGAGCAGCGAGTACTCTAAACCACTGTGCCATCTCTCCAGTCCCTCTGCTTCATCTTTACCTATTACTTTAAACTCCATATAAAAACCAACGGGTTATTAAATAATTACTTACTGAGAAAATCATAGTAAGAAATATTTTCTGTTTTTCTTGTCTTTAAAAGCAATTCTTTTAAAAATTGTCTTAAACAAAGATGGGCTGACAGTGGTGACCTCAGGCCTAAAGAATTTGCCTTCTCTCCTTTGTTGCTGGCAGGCTTGGCTGGCAAGTGATCCACAGTTAAGAGGACAGCCCCCACCTCCCTCTCTTTTGCTTTGCATTTAAAAGTTTGTAGGGTTTTAGGACATGCTGATGCTTTAAAAGACTGTTGGTGTAGCTGGTTACCTCTTTAGTTAGCCGTTCACTAGCTCAACTAGAGGATTTTGCAAACTTACACAAAAACCATCATCACTTGATGCTGGAAGGGGAATGTCAGCTTTATAACTAATTTCGAAGAACAAACAGTACCTTTTCCCCAAAGTGAGGAAGTTAAAAATGTGCATGTATTTTATAGGCTTTTGGAGCCACAAAGCAGACAAAAATCCTATCTCTTCAAATTTGAAGTTAATAATGTGCTCAAAAATCTTGCTAAGCCAAACTTAATAAGATCTGTTTCCCCAGAACATACTGCATGCTGAAGAAAACAAAGGCTCCTTTCCCACCCCTCCCCCATTCTGCAAAAAGCCTGAGTGGGAGGTCTGGTAACTGGACAGCAGAGGGAGGGGTGCGTGCCTTTCTTCCAATCTTTGGTGTGTGGAGAGTCCCTGGGACAGGATGCTGGCTGAGTACCAGACAGGTGGAATTCCCACAAAGAAGGCAGAACTGGGTGGGGCAGAATCCACAGTGTTACCAGTTTTCCAAACTGTATCTAGATCTAGCTGCAGGGCTGGTGTTGGACCAGATCATGCTCACTCAGGCTCCGTTCTTGTATTGAGAATTGAGTCAGTCACAGAACAAACTCCATGATTCTGAGGCTGTGAAGTTAGACTCAGAACCAGACTTTTGGAGACCCTCCAGGGAATCCATCCACCCCATTCCACAGCCAGGCTAGGAAAGCTTGGGCAGTTCAGGAACTCATCATATTCATATCACTGGTCTCTGGTAGAGCCAGGACTTGAATCCAGGGTTTTCTTCCAAACCATTCATACTTAATAAACTAAGTAGATAGTATATTAACATCTCTGCACATGATTTGAGTGTGTATAAAAGTGAACTTAGGTAACTAAATTTGCCTTGTGTGTGTACACATTGGTATGTGTACAAGTGTATGTGTGTGTGTGTGTGTGTGTGTGTGTGTGTGTGTGTGTGTGTGTGT